>NNCF01129265.1:172578-188472 GCA_002313205.1 Laupala kohalensis | reverse complement strand
AAAAAAAAAAAAAAAAATAATCTCGAAAGTAGGGCGTGACTGTACCGAACTGCACATTAATTAACACTTAGATGACCTGAACTTACGATTTGCTTTAGAATTTTCGAATTTTTTTCTGAAGTTGGGATGTTTTCTGGGACGTACCCAAGACTATATGACCCCCCACCACAGAAAAAAATATATATTATTCTGTATCCGCCCCTGGTTCGGCCGAGATGGGGATCGAACTCACGCTATGCCCCTCAGCCATAAAACCACTACGCCATTGTTGTGGGTAAGTGTCTACCAATGACCTCTGACTGAATCCCTATCTCGGTTCCAGTGTTGAGAAGACGAGCTCACTAGAGAGTGATGCTGGAATTCCCTAGTCGCGTGGCTGACTCGTGTCTGGGCAGCGGAGGCGGTGGATGCATCCCATTGGCCCACTCTTCGCCACGACGCGAACATTCCCCTCCCTCCCCTCCCCCCTCTACCACCAACATCGCCATCATCTCCTTCCCCTTCTTCATCATCTACTTTCGACTATAACACAAGTTCCTCTTCTCACCCCTGTCCTGGAATGTTGACGTTTTCTCTCGTAGTTGTGCCCTTCACTCATATGTTAATGCGAGCACTGAAACATTTATACTGGATTTAAGATGATAATTCGGAAAACACACCCAAAATTGGGAAATTTGGTTTCTAACCATGGAAATTTTTTATCGTTTAACAATTTACCCAGAAACAATTTACCGCTATTAGTTTTCTTGAAAATGTGGCACGTTTTACGAAAGTATGAACTGTAATGTGCCTCTTATGAAGAATAAATTTTATACGAAAAATGTGCATAATGAAGCAATCACTTATAGAACTATGGTTTAAAAAATGTTTTGCACGTGTTAGTTGCATTTGCAGAGTTTCGCCGATGATTGGTAAGCTACTGTAATTTATAATGATCTTTTAGATAAAATATTTCCGTTTCAGCTACTTGTATATTCAGACGATGATGCCCTTGCAGGTCTGATAATTTTTTTCTCGTTAAATTGATACTTTTTTTTATATAATAACACATAATCCTCGCACATTCAAACAATGTATATGTGTTAATACAATTGAACGCATGCTTCATAGGATGCAATCCATAAAAATTAAACTCATAATTATTTTGTGGTTTTTATTTAACTATAAAAGTGTAAAGATTGATTAAACAGATATGAAATTGTTTTCGTTCATTTAAGTTGCGTGTGGAATAATAAATCTATACAACGTTTGCAATGCATGTGTCGCCACCACTGCGCTGTATCGGTGCTGAACCGTAAGATCCGCCCGGAGCATCCATATTTAATTTGTCATCATCGCTGGCGCTTGTTATATTGATATTATTTCGCCCTGATTTATTAATATCCTCATCGTATACGCGGTAATCGCTTGATCGTATCGAATGGAATCAATATAATTAATAAGTGGAAAATTATATGTATTGATTAAATGTAATTTAGTAGTAATTATTTAGTTGAATATAAGCGTATTATAAATCATTTATAATGAGATAAACTGTACTGTGGAAACTGAACCTGTAGTTAGTGGGGGGGGGGCGGAGGTACTTTAGGCTATTGCGAACAGGTGAGCTTCACTGGCGGGGGTCGTATTGCTGGGGGCAGTTATCTTATTAAAATGGCGGAATTTTTCACGCGCAGGCATGCTCATTAGAATTGCGAGCCAAATTTAAATCGGTTTCTCTCGTCCCGAAATTGATATTTTAATTGTACGTTTTGGCAATATTTGGAATAATGTTCTCCTCTTAAGGGTGAACTAACCGCAGTGAATCATTCTGGAACGTTGTCGTAACAAACTATTAATGTTATAATGTAACGCAATTTAAAAGTGTTTGATGCATTCAAACTATAATCAAACTTTCTCATCGTNACAAACTATTAATGTTATAATGTAACGCAATTTAAAAGTGTTTGATGCATTCAAACTATAATCAAACTTTCTCATCGTGTAGATCATGACTTATTGGTGTGCACAATCACAATTCTATTTACCCCGACATATAATATCTCGTTAAAAGTAGAAAAACAACCTTGATGTGTCCCATAAGAAAGCATGGGTTTTGCAAATAACGACGACGCATTGTTGTTCATACCTTACGGATAACCACACTTGAAACCTGCCCAAAGAGCTTCAGTGAGCGTGCTGGGGCGAAGCCCCAAACAGGAGGCAGTGGGTCACATCTCCTGTGATGAATTAAAATAAAAATGTAGAAATAAGTAATGGGAAAAAGAATTAATATAAGTGGGTTATTTATCATATGACTCTTTCTTCACAATCATAAATATTTTTACTGTTCTCCAAATATTTTGTGGATTGAAGTATATTTCTAGATTTGAAATGGAAAAGTCCGGTATCAAAAATAAACGACTCTCGAGTGCTAAACCCTGTTTGTTTCATTCTGTATTAATTTCTACGAACGCCTCTTATTCTTTTTCTAGGAGTAAATTATTTTACGTAACTTCCTCATAGGACGAGATACTTCGTGACATGAGATACTTTCCTCTACATAATTCGGACCGTGATACTCTAGAGATGTGAAGCACTGTGCATGCCGTAACCTTGATGTCCGTGATATCTCCCATCTAATTTCAATCTTTTTAAGGAATCGAGCGAGGTAAGGTATACTTGTATGCATATGTGATATCGTATAACGTGGCATAACTTATCTCTCGCGCATGTTGGCGCACAGTCGTTACTCTACGTCTTCTTCATCCCTTTCCTTTTCCTTTTATTTCTCGCCTCGCTCCGTCTTTTATCTCTACTTCTCTCCCTCCCTGCATCGAGGGAGTTTACCGACGTCAGAGAGAATGTGGAGAGTGCACACATCTTCGGTCGCATCAACAAATTATCTGTTGTATGTATTAAGATTTGGTACTGACGACGCATTGGTGGGGAGAGCGTTAGAACCGAAGAGGAGTGAAGCCCGCAAGTATTTATGAGTTTGCGGCGATGGTGTACCTGCAGATGACAAGGCCTATAATTCGTGGCCTTTATGGAAGGATTCTAATCCTGTGGCCTGTAGTTGTGTACACGTCACGTGGTACGCGTGTAAGGGTCACCTTGGATGTGCGTGTATTCGCTTGAGAGAGGCAGAAATTTTTATATTTCAATACTACTTTATAAAATTCTCCTTATATTCAGGGCAGGGCTAATAAAAACTTTTTTTTTTTTTTGTAATTTTTTAATTTTATTCTGATATGTTATGTAAATATTACGATATACTGGTATAAAAACGAAACATCATTGGCTTATTAGTTGAAATTAATGCTTTATTCCGACAATTATTATTGACAATTCCGAGAAGTGGACTTATTTTTCCCTGATTGGGAATAAACATAACATGTAGAAGAGTGAGAAAAAAGATGGAAGGGTTCCAACCCTTCATAGAGGGTTTTGTGCTCTAGATACTCAAGCAAAAGGGGAAATATATAAAAGATTAATTGCAGTAGCAGAAGTTTTCCTAAGATATGTTTTCTATGTCATTATCATTATCTTCCAAGTGATTTCATTAAGAAATTATATTTGAAAAAAAAAGAGATAAAGAGGTAGAAATAAGATGAGATGAAAATAAAGAACAGAAGAGAGAGAAATGAAATGATAATGAAGTAAGTTGAGCTGTGACTACAGATTTATCTTCACAAATGAAGGAATAATATAAATATGCTGTCCAAAGAAGTGTTACTTCGTCTGCATGTAACAAGACAAGGTCTACACGCGTAGGAAGAATTAACACCTGATGTATTGCGTAAGCGCTTATTTATTAGGTTGCTTTTCCTCCTCGGAGATTATCTTAATGGCTACGTTCCGGTAACCTCTGTTTGAAGTTACTCCACAAAGACGCACACTCTAACCAAAGACATATTTTCTGGAAACGCAAAAGCAAAAAAGACAAAGAATCAAGTTGATACAAGTGTTGTAAATTATGACTCTATGTTTTCATATTAATAAAACGCAAGAGACGTATGCGGAGGAGGGTTAAATATCGTGCGTTGGCTGGATTATTTGCTGGGGTGGTAGTCGTATAGAGAAAAGTTTGAACTAAGCTTTGATAAACAGTGTCATTGAGACAGTAATGAGAACGTCCCAAACATTTATTGCATCTAAGTTCCGCCAAAAGTTGAGTTAATTTTATGTAGACTTCGTTAATCATGTCAAAAATCTCATCCAATTTTTATTGTGATTATTCTACCGGTCGTTTGTCGGGATTCATTAATCGCTACTTTTCCAATCAAGTGTTTTTAAGATTCTTCACGTAAAACACTGACTTTTTTCTGTCGAAAACGTTTAAAAGAAAAGAAGGAATGAGGGAAGACTCCAAAGACCATGCGAAAGTCGAGGAGCTAACGCCTTCAGTATTGCGAGATTGACGATTCTTCACTCTCGCTCTAAACATGTGGGCGTTTTACTCGTGTCAGCAGAATCTTGGTGAGTTTGCGTCTGGATGCTAACGCCTACATCATCCTATTCGCAGAACCGGCTGTAATTGAAATGCCAACTGTGACGGACTGAGAGCTTGATCTCTAACCGTTGGCTTGACTGACACTACTTGAAATAAGCTGTTCCGCGGGTTATAGCAAACAGGAGTTGGTGCCGTGGCATGCCGACTTGAAAGGAAACCTACGCTAGACCATGCATTGGTTACATCTCGCTACTATTCTCTCGCTACGAGGACTATAAATGGGATGTTTCTCTGTACTTCCCCGAGTTTTCGCGAATCACTTTCATAGGTCGAGAGAGGTATTCGAGTTAGGACAGCTGGATGTGAATCGAAGTCTGGGAATCGCTTTGGATATAGCTTCGTTCGCGGTCGAGGCATCGCGGTGCGTCAAGTGCCGGCGGCGCGTCTATTTCAGCCGATACACGCTCAGAAATAGCGCCATGTTTCATAGCAAGACTCTCTTCCGATCCCCTCACTTTCACGGGAACCNAGAGACAGGAAATAGCGCCATGTTTCATAGCAAGACTCTCTTCCGATCCCCTCACTTTCACGGGAACCCCTGCGACTTTCCGTTTAGGAATCATATCTACGACGCACTGAGTGAAGAACTTCTTACGAACTTAATAAAATTGCTATTGTTTAAAATAAATAGACAATGAAACAATTCATGGAATATCAGAATGACCAAATAGCCAGAATTGCAATATTTAAAGCAAATTGGGCACTATTTTTAATTCACCTCAATTTTTTTAAAACTACTATTTTATTATCGGGCACAACGTCATGACGACAAAAATGAAATTAAATCGTTTGCTTGGCGGGAATCGAATCACGAACTGCTAAGATGAAGTCGATGCCCCAAAACCATCATGCCGATTTATATGGAGATACATCATTTTATAAAGGTTACGACGTATATATGTTGTGTATAGATTTATGCATTTTCTATATAAATGAAACAGTTATGGGCGCAGTATAGAATTTTTTTTTCCATAAAAAATATTTGTTATGAGGAAGATTAAGAAATACCAGATGACATTATCTCTTATTTTTTATCGGTACTTCGGTACCATCCCTTCCTTTGAATGTCTACCCTAGAGATTTTCCAGACACCCTAGACTTCCTGCGTGTGCCGTGCGTCGCTGAAGCACAACGCTCCGATTGTCGGCGGCATCTTCAAAGCCGGGGGTGCAGTTAACACCCACCAGATGGCATGCGAGGGCGGTGGAAAGAAATGAAATGAAGGACACGTCTTATAGACTGTGAAACTAATTCTTCGAGAACATATACGATGCAATGTTATGATTCTGATTTGGGGAGTGCAAGTAGTTTTACATTATTTTGGGACCGTAATTTCAATAATTTTGTAATGTGTAAAAATATTGCTTAATGATATACGATTCCACGTATCCTATTTAATATTTTCTTCTTTATTTATATCGTATTAATGACATCAAATAATTATCTAGATTTCAAATATATCATGGAAGGAGAGGTGAAAAACTTATCTAAATAAACTGAAAACCATAACCCTGGAACCCATAATTTGTACTTGAAGTTGTACATCCTTTAATGTTTCGAAGTCCAAGATTAATTGGTTAGAGTTGAATAATGTGATATCAGAACATGTCTCCAGAATGTAATGACAGATCGCAACTTGGTCATTGGACAAAACTCCCATTTAGCGGGCGAAGTATTATACTTTCGTAAATCAGATGAATGGTTTTGAGGAGCATTCTCAGTGTGTTTCTATCTTATGATGCTTACTAAGTGAATAGCAATTTTTTTTACTTAGTAAAATATGATAACCTTGACTCCTACTTAGGCACTTTCCATCTTTTTGTTTTCAAACCAATACTATGTTAGTGCGTGGATTTTATTACATGATGATACTTAATTTTCATGAAATCATTACGTGTAGAAACAACAGCGTCCAAGCGCTCCGTTGTACTATAGGGCATTCAGTCACACCAACATCCTTACCCTTGGCGACCGGAATAATTCACCTATTGGATAACTCTCAGTGCAAAATTTTTTTACCGTACAATTAAACGTCAAGAAATTAGTTGAATTTTGGATTCTGGATAAAATTGAAAGTAGAGTGATTCCAAACAACTAACGAACATTCTACATTGAAGTTGACAACACCAATGATATCACAGCGATTGCTTGAATTTCGTTGTTGCTCGGTGTCATTTGTCTCAGAATTTTGTACAGAATCCAAAATTAAACTAATTTCTTGCCTTTACTTCAAAGTAAAAAAAAATTGCAATGAGAAGTATCAATTAGGTTAATCATTCCCGCCGCCAAGGGTAAGGGTGTAGGTGTGACTGAAAGGTGATGTGTCAGGGAGCATCTCTGGGTCAAGACGTCACGGAACGAAGAAGTGGTGACAGAGGGAGGTAGCCAACTGCTCCCGATATTTTACAGAAGACTATAGTCGCGATCCCCACGGCGCCTACAGATGCGGCAGGTGGCCTCTCCACGTGTCCTAGGTCAGGTGGCTCTGCATGACGTCACGCCGTCGCCGACCATGTGCATGTGTACGGCTGGGAGAGTGAGAGAGAGAGAGAGGGAACGTACACACGCCGGACGGGTCTCCCCCTCGAGGCACTCACTACTCGTCCAGACGCCGCCACCGCTGCTTCTACAGTCAACACATCCAGTAATATCACTTTCATTAACGTTCAAATCACTTGGCGCTAAAAAATTTCTTCGAATTCAGAACGAAGGTTATGAACCTGCACTGAAGAAGGCTATATTTTTTTTCTTCTACCATAATGTAGGGTATTCTCTCTAGATGATTATAAAATCAGGATTTTTAATCTTTCTTTGTTTTAGGATGAGACGTGCGGCTCTTTTGGAGCTCCTTAATTATATCTCTTTCTTTACTCATTGTGTTTCTTTCACTCTTGCCATTAATCTCGTATACTTTCAAACAAACCCCATTGCCAAGCAATGCATTCGGATGTGGGAGAACGTGTTCGAAACGGAAGTAGTCGAAACATTCCCTTCTTCCTTCGTTGCCTGATTTTTTTTTTTGATGCTCGGTCGCATCATCGATGTGAGTGGTAGTTGTGGTATTATTGAGGGTCCTTATGTCTTTGCGCCCCCACTTTCTCTCTCCCCCCCCCCCACTTCCCCCAGTGGGAGTTTTGAGTTCGCCGGAAGTGGATTCCCCGACGGTGGCGCTGCCGGTGGAGAGTCGTGGAGGGAACGTGTGCCATCTTGTGTGTGGTGCATCGAGTCGTGCGAGGGACCCTCGATTCATCATCGCAGCTTTCGGGGGTCGACCGACTGCGTCCGACGATGAGATTCTCGCAATGTGCTGGACAGTCTAGGCGGATGAAAAGGGATCCTTGGGGAACACCAGGACATCGTAAGAGACGTTGGTGACGATGCGTTTTAATATTATTGCTATTAATAACCAGTAGAAAACTTATCATACTTCTATAATAAATTATAAATGTATTTAAACGTGTATTTAACTGCTATTATCGTCTGGAATCAACTGTCGATGAAATTAACATTTATGAATTTGGGGAATAGGTTAGGATTTTTGAAAATGAAAAATTAATTATTTGAAATATTATTTTACATCATCTACTTCCATATTTCCAATAAACAAAATAGGTTTTTGTTATTTGAGAATGGCTCGAAGAAAAACACTTTTATGCTACTGAAGTTTCAAAAATTCATATCATCAGGGCTGTACAATAGGGCACTTGTGACGTCATGGGGAATGGTTAAGTGGATCCTGTTTCTGAATGAAGTTAATATGATGGATGGGAGTGTATTTTTTATAAATTTGTACAGCTCTGACGAAGAAAATGTTTTTGAAACGTCGACAGTTATAAAATAGTGTTTTTCTTCAACCCATTCTCAAATAACTAGTATCTGTTTTATATCTACCGAGTAATTTGAAAAATGATGAGTCAAGTTTTTCCTCTCCAATCTCTACCGATGATCCGAAGTACAAAAGTGGAAAAGCGAGTCCCCATTTTTTGGAAGACGTGAGCGTGAGGAGGGGGAAGGGGGGGGGCGAGTGAAGGGACGTGGTCCACAGGAGACAAACGAGGAGTCGTTCCTCGCTCACTCAAGAGCTTTTGCATAGTACATTCTCCATTGCCCAATATCATGCATCCTCCTCTCTCACAAGCATTTCTTGTCCAGGAACATCCTCTGAGCTTTCGTTTTATTGGCTATGAGGGTATGATGGATACATGCGGGTCTCGGAAGTTTGGAGCAATCGTCATGGAAATCGTGGATCGAATAATTGAAATTTAAAGTGGTGAAAACAAGCGAAGCTTTTTGTTGTCTTGGATTTTGAAAACCCTATTTCGAATTTTTCGTCGCCGCTCTTGAGAATCGTAAAGTCGAGTTCCCACAATTCCAAAGTTTCGATAAGTCTGTTCGTTTGATATTAAAAAATTAATTTTGTATCCACTTCTTTGAAGAGTTTTTTTTTTTTTTTGACAGGGAGGGGGGGGTAATTTTATGACGAAAGGATTAGCTGAACATGATGATGGGATCAAGAACACTTGCTCCCTTCACTTCGACGACGCCTCCTTTCACTAATCGCTTTGTACGAGGCGAGAGAAAATGAATTCCCGATCAGAGCCGAGACTGATTTCTGTGGGACAAAACGTCATTCAGCGCGGACTATTCGTTCAGACAGAGGAATGACAAGAATAGAGACGCTGTTCGTCTTCCGTTGAGGGTTCAAGAAGTAGTGAAGGAGGTTGCGGTTGGGGGATGAGGGGGGTGGATCCTTTCACGAAAGGAGCGAAGGGATCTTTTGTGATGGTGGCAGCGGCGGCGAACGCAACCCCCCCTGGTAGTTGCTCAAGATGAAGCTTGGAGCGCTGTCTTCGCGGAAGAAACGAGTGCTTGTGGTGAAGACAGAAGGGGAGATGTAACTTAAGAAATCTGTCACGAGGGAAGAAAAAGGGTTTACTTTTCCCTAAGTAGGGCAAATATTGTTTTTATCTCTATTGTGCGTTTTTTTGTTGTTGTTTTTTTGTAGTTTGGCTAAATTTGTTACGGTCTCGTTTTGTTTTGCGTACCCGTGTTCCTTTTACAGAGTGTATTTATTGAAGGTCATTCATGTTGTGTCGACTCCAATCAGTCACTCGATTATCATCACTTACTTATTGTGCTTATTTAACTTATTGTGCCATGGGTGTTAAACAGAGTTCAATTAAATATTCTAGCTCATATTCAAGTCATCCCGGGTTCAATTCCCGGTGGGGCCAGAAAAAATTGTAGCTTTTCACATGAATGTCCTCCAGTTCATATAGCTGCGACTACTGACTCCTTCATCTCTCCACCTCTTACTGCTCCTAGAATCAATAACTCGAATATCAATTACTAACAACTCCTACTCTCCACGGGGGCCAAGTTGTTGGTAAACCCAGCTAAGCGACCCACCTACGAACAATAGCGCTACCACCCAACTCCTACTTCCTATCGCTCCATGTAGATATACTGCAATAGCACGCTACATTTCCCATTTACAAATACTACAATAATTTACGATGTAATAAAGAAAACCAATATTCCTTATGTGGAGGAAGTATTAATTTTTATTTTAAATTTTCAGTTCAGATAAGTATACACTTGATTCTACATTACGGTGCAAAAATTATTCTACAGTTACCGCAAAAATTGATTCGGAAATTAATTCAATTTGATCAGCACATATTGAAGCAATTCACATGTCTGCAGTGTCATGCACAATAATGTTTGAAACATCTCAAACAATTACATTATTCCCTTTATATTAAACGTTCATGTCACGACATTCGAAAATAATTTCGGTACTCAAGTAAGATGTACATACATAACGACGTTTCCTCGTCAAGTGTCCGACGAACACAAAAGCAGCGTTAAGAATCTGAGAAATCTTTCTTGTGCTGAGTCACCTCCGCCGTGAATCGAAGGCACAGTTCTCGAACCATTAGAGCAAGCGTGATGCAGGAGTTACCACGTTTTTGCGTCGTTTTCATTCCCGGACACCATCTGACGCCGAGTCACAAGGCGATAAGTCGAATCGAACTCTTCCTATGACAGATGCTGTGTTGGCCGAGGAGTGTAGGGTGGATGGAGCATTGAAATACGGATCCATCGAAATTCCTTTTGGATTCGTCTCAAGAAACACGGCAAAAAGATATTTTATTAAGATGAATTGACCAGATGTTTGATTGAACAGTGGTAGAGGGGTGACGTCATACTAGCTCGGCACGGTGTTAATTGTAAGTGAGAAGAAACATTATAATGCCTAAGTAAGAAACAGGGAAGCAATTTCTGTAAAAAATTAATTTTGGGTTTACTATCTTTGCATAATTTTTTGAATTTTTATATTTTTAGGGGGAAGTAACTTATTTGTTACAAAAACGTTTAAAATTAACTATATTCTATTTTCTTTCGTTACTCGTTAAATTATATTATATGTTTCTATATTTTCGACAATGATGTATCCAACAAAATTATTACATTACCATCAAATTAGTTTCTTTGAAGTATTGGTTCTTTTCACTTCATTTAGACATATTCTCTGATGAAGTTAACGGTTTGCATATATCTCCAGTAGGGATCAGCCCCGTAGCCACAATTAATTTTTTGGGAGGGAATGAAAATATTGCCAAAATGATTTTACGATGAAAAATCGTATATTTCATTTTGTGAATTAATCATCAAATTGAAAATTTGCCGTATTCTACTCAGATAACATGTTTGACTAGGAGATTGCGCTTGGACCCTGACACACTCCCTACAAAGGCAGCTGAACATTAAACAAGTGAGGAGACTTACTGGAATTTGCTGTAGTCGTCGTCGGTGGACAGTGTAGCGAAGCGGAGTTCAGAGTAAGCACAGTAATTAGTCGTACGAAGGCCGATGGCATGATCAACAAACGATAACTAACTAACTAACGTTAACGCATGGATGACTAACGTTTATTTGGCTGCAGTTAAATACACCTAACGGCTCACTTGTAGTTCAGGATTTGTTTCTTTGTTCTTCTCGCGCCTTTAGATTTAAATCAGAGTTAACTGAGAAAGAAATGTATTAACTCTAATACTTTTATAATTATCAGATATTTTGTCATTTTTTCGATTGATTTATATCATTAAATTTTTTCCATAACCTGTTTTTCGAAAACAAATGATAAATTATAGATAAATTTTATTAAATATTCAAGTTTTGATGTATACTAAAAATCATTAAAAAATGTTTTTTTTTTCCTTCGTTCTTCTGATTCACGTGTTCCCATATCAAATTTAAAACATAAGCTATATCCATAAAACCGTTAAAGAAATCCTTCGCGTCCTCTCAAAGGCAGCTATTGCCTTGTGACGTGATGCTTAAAGCCAAACAGTCCTCCGGAGGGTGGGGGTGGGGGGGGGAGAGTGGATGTTCCGGCCCACTGGCCGCCTCCTGATGGAGTTTCCTGGTCTTCCTTGTTTCCGTCGTATACGCATGACCCTCTTTACATGTCATTATGCGGACGGGCAGAGTGGGTGAGGGCGGTTGAGTGAGTCGGCGCGTGGGTGGGATGGAGGGAGGGAGGGAGGCGTCGGTGACGCTGGCGGTGCGGAACACATTCGAGGGCAGATTTCTCGATACACGGATTGGATTCACCTTGGAAGCAGAGCGGTCGGTTGCTATTGTTGTATGTGATGTTTATCATTCCTTTTCTTTTTTTAATTATCAATTTTCTATGTAGTAAAGAGCGAAAAGGGAAGAAAACAGAAATAGCACGAGAAAAAGGATGGAACAATCTGAAATTCGTATTCATAATCGGGATATGACTCGGGGAAGAACCTTGTGGAACACCTGTGTATTGAAATATTTATACCGATTTTTTTTTGTTCGCTACAAAGATCTTGTGTTATATAAAAGAGAGAAATAATTTTTTTTATCTTATATACAGTTTATCTAATATATGCATATGATTAAGTTGATATAGATGGAAGATTAAAGTGTACCCAAAAAAAATTCAAAACACCAAGAAACATTTGACCTAAGACGATTGGTCTCTCTGAACGTTTTTGTGCTTTTGTTTCGTTTGCCTTTTGCTCGCAAAATAACACCAACATTGCCGGTATCGGAGATCGCTTTGACAGCCATTTTTGTAAGTGACCCCCGACGTGCGATAATTCCGCGATCGCTGAGAGCCGCGCCGCCTGCGTGGGTGGGTGGGTGGATGACGTATCTCACCCGTCACCATCGGCAAGTGGCAGGGAGCGACGCGACTTCACTCTTCCCGCCCGCGTGATCCTCTTACGCGGATCCATGGCCGTCGCGGGATCGTGAGTGGAGTGCGAGTGCGGACGACGCATTATCGCGCCAACGGTAGCTTCCTCCACCCTCGCCGAGTGTGTGGATTCCGCTCATCGGGAAAAGAGTCGGAGCTTGTACCGGAGGCGCGGCGGCGAAGCGGTGATCCCACGATTGGTCCTCCGGGCCGGATGACGAGAGATTTATTTTTCGGTGAAAGAGCAGAAGGGTGGCTGCAGGAGGTGCTGCCGTTAAGGGATGATCCTCTCGGAGGGATGTGGGGTTGTAAGTGATCCTTTGGTATCGGTTAGGTGCTCGGAAATGGAGTCGTTGGAGCAGGAAAAGAGTTGACGATGGGTGACGTTTTCAAGTATTGCGTTTGATAGAATTAGTACAAGAGAATCAATCTACTTTCATAATTTAGGAATGATATCGTCCGTTTATGAAGAATTTGGAGTCATTTCAAGTAAAGTCTCTTCAAACAGTTTTATTCAGTTTAAAATTAGACGTACGAAAATAAGTTAGGGGAGTAATTGAATGCTGTTTTGATTTGTACAAATTCTGATTAACCAATCCACAGATTATATATTTGTGAAGAAAATTTTGACTTATTCAGTTTTTAAAATATTATTGGACTTTTATTTTTTACTGAAGTTACGTGTAGGAGTCAATATCAAATTAAGAGTGGAATTGGGATCTAGAAATTCAATATATTTTCTAAAAGTTTTGTTTGTGTCATTTTGTGAGGTAAACGTTTCCGAATAATATTAACAGACATTATATGACATCAACAGAACTTTATCAACTGATATTTTTTTTTTTTTTTTTTTTTTTTGTAATTTAACGTCTTATTTTTATATTGTTTTCTAAAAGGTAATGTTTCGAAATTAAAATTACTATCATATTCCTGAAAATAATTTCTCGTAATGTCATCCGATGGAGACGTGGAGATGTAAGATGATAAAAATATTTACACATATTGGATATATATGTGTCCCAATATCCCAATATGTGTCCCATACACGTATTGGGATATTTTTGGACTTTCCAATTTTTATTCCTATGTATTTTCCCTAGATTTGAAAATCATTCGCGTATTAAAGTTTGTTTTTACGTTGTATTATTTAAAGGTAAAAGTGAAAAATCTAATCTCTGTACGTTCTCGATATTTACTTAATAAGGACTTCTACTATGCTACGTCGTGTTTATTTCTATTCTTTTATCTCTTTTATCTTGTTTACATACCTCGAAACACTTCTGAAAACATTTTATTTGTAACTGAGGCATCGGTGTTCACCGCCGATGGAAATGGAACAACGGGAAACAAACGGAAACACACCCACGGCGGTGAGGGCAGCCGTACGGTCCGACGGGTGTCTGATGGTCCCTGACGAACGCTCGCCTATTGTTCTCCTTCCCCTCCTTTCCCGCAAGCTTGTCTCCTTGGAGGGCGCAGGCATCGATAACTAACTTCCGGTCATCCACGGCGAGAGGAGGCGAAGGAGTGTGTAAGGGGTGGAGAGGGAAGTAGACATGTGACGCGGCTCCGTCGGCGTCTGTGCGAAAGGCGAGACACAATCGCGGTCATCGGCGGGGGCGGGGGCGTTGGCGCGGCGGCGTCTTGATGATGTCGTTGTGACCGTGAGGTCTTTACTTCGCCACTGAAGAGTTACAGTCGCTAAGAGCTACTGCTTGAGGATCGGATGTCCCTGATTTTACCGCTGTGTTGGATTTCCACGTAATTAATGGGATAGAGGACGGTTTAGAACCGGTCGTTATTGATCGTTTCGTATCGACTACGATGACAGTTGGTGATGATATTTGTTGGATGATTTGGGACACCATCATTACTCAAACTATTTTTTTTTTATTAGTGTACCACAATTATTTTTCTTTCTGGTTTTATTGACAAGTTTTCCGCATGATTTGTGCAACACTGATTCGACCCACTTACATTTATGAATTTTTGTGGTCATCTTTCTCACCTCTACTTTCATCATCAATTATCCCTCTCCATCATCGGCGTAACTCAATATATGTCCCTTGACCAGAAATATATTTCGGCGAGAGTCGAGATTGATGTCCAAAAGTTTATCGATGTCCTCTTCCAAGTTATATTTCATAAATATTTTAAATTTCTTCAATACTTTACTTTTCGTTGAAAACTAGTTAAGAAATGAGAAATTAACATTGTTTGTCTAGGTAAAGTACTTTCAAAACAATTAATTTAAAAAATCGGGGGGATTTGGGGCCCCTCTACTTCGTATCTGCTCCATATAGTTTGTAATATATTTTTCCTTAAACTCCTTCAAAACCGCCTACTTTAATATTCAACGAATCAATTCAGTAGATCCATCTCTGCTCCAATTTTCTCTTTAATTAAGTAATATGAGTATGAAGTACTGCCTCGGAGTTATTCAGTCATGTCCTTACGCATCGTCTCCCTTCCTATCACTAGAACCGCTATTTCCGTCGCCGATATAGAAAAAACCCTGTCCCCATCACCTCCAGCACCGAAGCGTTTATTCCCACCGATGTGAGTTCCTCGTCGCAACCTTTGCCTCTGGCGGCGCCCTACGATCGTGTCAGCCTATTTAGAAGCCCCGGGTTCGGACTTCAATCGTCAGCGAAAGCCTTACGAGGCACGCAACGTCGACTGGATGGCGATCTTCTTATGTCGCACTGTACTCGCCAACTGCTCGTTTTTCCCGTTGTGCCCGCCACGCAGGGTGGAGGGGAGGGATGCTCCGAGGGGTGGGAATGGTTTCGCTATTCGCGACGATGGAGGGCATTGCCAGTCTCTCGTTCTTCATTCCGTGGTATTTAGGTTCCTGATGGGGAGTAGATTTCTTTACTGCGTCTTGGCTGGGAATTTGTTTGATTTAGTTTGTAGCAGAGAATAAATCAATAAATGTTGCAATAAAAACCATATCATAAATTCAATACTTCAGAATTATTTTATTCTTTCATTATCCCTATTATGAGGTGATTTTGGTTTACTTTGGGAATAAATTTTTCTTTGTTTGTAACTTTATAATACGATCATATATAATGTCACACTATTTTGTTTGCTATTTTAACCCCCGAACCCCTTATCATACTTTTTCATGTTTCCGATGTGACAAACCAATTTTTGAGTT
>NNCF01129265.1:133824-172464 GCA_002313205.1 Laupala kohalensis | reverse complement strand
TTTTCCTTTATTTCCCCCCCCCCCCCCCCTCCCACCTTTAGACTGCATTACGTAATATGTGAATGACCCCTTATGGTGTTGTGATATTTCGAGATGTGTTGCAATTTAGATCGTCTTATGATCAATAATGTTCAACAATAACTTGAATAGTATTTGCCAAGGGACTCCATTTTTCTGGTGTGCATTTGTGTGTGAATGCATTTGCAACGTTCCGCTTCCGCCGTGCGGGGTCCAATCTACTTCCTCCGCCGTCGAACGCACTTCGAATGGAAGCTATTGTGCGGTGAACCGAAAACTATATGCCCCTCGCTGTCGTCTAATCCTCTTGTTCTCTCGAACATTCATTATGCATCTCCTTTCTTTTACTTTTACGATCAATTTTTAAAATTCAAATTAATTGAAATTGATGTATTATTTATAAACGCAAATAGTGTATAATAATTCCAACATTACAAAAGTCTTAAAATTCATGATTTCGTAATTGTGAATATGGAAAATCAACTTGAAAAAATCATATGAGGTGGAAATCTAATTATTGGATTTGTTAACGAGAAAATGCGAAACATTAAATTTGTAAAGCCATTGAGATAGAGAGAGAAAATTTTGAGGATTTTAATGTTCATTAGTTGTCGTAATTTTTCTCGTCAAGTAGATAATATATTTATCGTATTTATCTTCGATACTAATAAATGAATATAAATGTCAAGGGTACTTTCGATGTAGAAATATTTTATGTTAATCAAATTAATTATCAATTATTTGTACATTTTTGATGTTTCCTCTTGATCCATAATGAATTTAAACCATCACTTCCCAACTACCTTAAGTCGCCGAAGGATCATTTAATAATGCTCCTCATTATTATCGTCCTCATAGCGCAGCAGGAAGCTCTGAAGAGTTTTCCCTTTCAAAACTGGTCTTCCTCCGTCTCCACTAACTCCTGTGCCCCACCTTTACTTTTACTGCTTGCAACGCCGCGCCGCGCCGCGCCGCGCGGTGGGTTCAATAAACGCTTGGTACATCGTCATAAAGGCGCCGCCGCCTGCCGCCCGTTCGTCTGTTTTTGCGCTTGAGGCCGTCCGTTCACTCGTTTCCGCTGTTGAGCTGTGTCCCGCACCCGCGTGTCGGAGGAAGCAGGTGCGTCCGGTGATGGGGTGATCGATAGTCAATTGCGCGCGGAAATCGATTAGTCGTGCTGTCCCTGATCGGTGCATTAGAAGNGGGGTGATCGATAGTCAATTGCGCGCGGAAATCGATTAGTCGTGCTGTCCCTGATCGGTGCATTAGAAGAGTTTTGGATTCCTTTACTGGTATGATCTACTGGAAAAATTCCGCTTTGGGTTTCTAGATCGAGTGACATAAAAATCAAAGGAACGGAGATATTTGCGATTGTAGTCCATTTTACGGCATCATGTACTGTAACTTTTTTCTGTCGCATTAAAAAAATATTACTTGGTTTATTTTCCAACCTCTTTAAGTTAATAAATTGTTTAAATGCTTAAATCTTATAAAAAATTCAAAAATTTCTATAATTTTACTGTGGCACGCATTCGATGATAATGTTTAAGGAGATAAATACTTCAAAATATTATTTTAGATATTACTTTTATAGTATGTATTTGGGTTATTTACATTTGACTGTTTTTGAAGAGATCGAACTTATTTTAATTGAGAAGTGATGGGAATTACTATTTTAATTTTTTAAAGTACCGACAATAAGTTGAAAATAACTAAAGAATAATTTCGTTGAGTTTATTAATGTCTAACATGGAATGATAATGTAAGAGTTTTAGACGATAAAATGATTCGTGAGTAACTTGCTCGTCCATTGTACCATTATTATTGGAGCGAAAATTTTCGAAGGAATTGGGTTAAAAAATTACATTCGACGTTCAAAATCTCGACGTAGGGTGTGGTAAGAATTTCCGTGGAGTGTTTTGCGTAGAGGTAGGTCATACCCTTGCGGCACTCCTCATTTGCATCTTTCGTCTCCTCTGATACCTTGGGTGGCGATCTTCCATGTTGCACACTCATTACGGAAGCCCTGCCGCCTCCGCTACGCGTTGCCGCTGCCACAAGGTGTGCTTTCTTGTGGTTTCCCCTCATCCTTCCTCAACCCCCAGAATGGGAAACGCAGATCTCACGCATTGTACTCCGAAACTGGTTTATACATTATATTCCACCCGTCGATCGCACTTAGTCGATTGCGAATGCAATCTCAATGTGCTGCTTTGATTTCTAGGGTTTTATTCGTTGATTCCTCTCTTATCTTTAGAGTGGTTTGTAGGTTGAACAATGATGGAAATTTAATGAACACGTTTCAGAACTGTCAAATCAGATGAGTTTAATTTGTTGAAATAACATTCTAGTTGTAATGATGGTCCTTCATTATGCAGTCTTAGTGGAGAAAATATATTTTAAAATGTATGAATATTTTTTTAAATAAAAGAAGCATAATTATCTTAATATAATCATTGAAATCAGAGGAATATTCTTTATATTACGTAAAATACTTAAAAATCTATAACGTGTTCATAAACTCCGAAGCAACTTGTGCGTAACTGGCCATTGAGTTGTTGTCGAAGTCGCTCTTGACGAGGGTCCACGACGACGCGTGGATGACAACGAAATCCCCATCGACTGACTCTCCTCCAGGCCAAGGGGGACCACTTGATCGTCGTCGGGCACCCGAGGGGGAAAGAAGCCTGAGATACGGGCACCGCCTCCGCCACCCGTGCACGAGGGTGCGTTTCGGATTGAAAGGGTGGGGTCCCGCATGGATCTCGAGTGAGAGAGGAGCAATGAGGATTTTGGAGCGGGGTGATGGGGGTGGAGGTGGGGGTGTCAGGAAACGACGGCGGCGTCGGTCGGTGATATTTCCTCTTCCAGCGACGCTGATACGTTGGTCATTATTAATAATGGAATTCTGCCATTAAGTCTCGGCTCCCTGTCTCTCGTACCAGTTGTCCTCCAATCCCTTCTACCCCACGCTTCAACTGTATGTTCTTCCACCATCTTTTTCTCTGTTTTTTTTATTGTCACCGACGTCTTCTATCAGGATCGTGAAATTCTCCTTAAAAAACTTTTGATCAACTTTAATTTCTATTAATTTATTCATTATTTTTACATATGATTTATCACTTGTATCTTTGCTTTCAGAACCGTTTTGACACCTACCCCCGACTCAATCGATCATATTCTGAATTACTACCCTAGTTCTGTGTGTTCATACTTTCTCGTCTTGTGTGGATACGCTATCATCATTTAAATGGCATTCACTTCTCAAATCCCCCCACCACTTTCTCTCATTCAAATCCTCCCCATCCACCTTCTTCACCGGTGTGCTGTTCCCAATCTCACTCCTTTTCTCTTCTCCCCATCCCTTCTTCAATAATTTAATGTGTCCCCTTCAACTAGAGCTTGATCCCGTTGCTTTTTCGAAAACCATATATCTGTTTTGTTCCATGAGAATGCACCAGCGACTCAAACGCAAGCCGCGTAAGTGAGTCTCCCGATTTATACTTTTTTTTTCCTTTTTTCCTTCCTTTCTCCCTTTCTATCTTTGTGTGCGCGTATATACATTTCCAATTAAAATAAGGGAGAGACGGAACATTCCCTTGACCAGATATGCCTTTCCGGATACAAAACTCTTTAATATCATATTAGTTCCAGCATGTGTGTGTGCGTTCGTATATTTGAGTGATGGTTAAGTAAGCACACGTTACATCCCAAAAACGCAAAAAAATGTATATATAAGAGCCCGGGGAGGTAGGTTAATGCATCCCGTCACGGTATGTCGATTGTTAATAAAATTGTTTCCATCACCGCAGAAATGTACCTCAAAAAGTTCTACCAATTATCGGCCAATATTGGTTAAAGCATCAGGGATGGAGAGGGTGAATACGAGGGTGGACGTCCCCGACGACGTGTGTGTGTGCGTGTGTGAACCGCCGAACCGAGGGAATGAAATCAGGTGCTTGGCTCGGTCGTGGCGACCAATGCTTCCACCACCTCTTCTTTCAGTCATTTCCACATCCGTACCTCTTTAGAGCAAAAATGATACAAACACCGCCCTTCTCTACTAGTGTGATTATTTGCACCTGCATTTCGTTCCTCTTTGGCCTCCAGTGGTTGCAAATAACTCTGCCACCACCAACGCCGCCACCGCGTGTCGTTCTCGGTCTAATCAGCGAGACTTTTTACTCTCGTCGAAGTTGGTAAGTGACTGACCTCTCACCTTCCGAGACTGATTTTTGTTTTAACATCGTGTTTCCATCTCTTGGATATACCTTGTATGTGTATATACCTTGGCTTTAATACATATTTTCATTTCTGATCTTTTATACAAATTAGGTCAAAGATATAAATTTTGCTGACAACTTTAATCAGTAATTTTGCAGCATCACCTCATGAGTCAAAGGTCTTTTTTCCTTTCAATCTCTTTAAAAAATCGTCGAATTTAATATTGTACGCAAAAAAAACTTTGTTATTGCGAGAACCATAGACACAACATTATTTCGTCTATTTCCAAACATTCACCGACTCCTTCCGTCTTCGGTACACGCTTCACTTACCTTCTGAGCACTCCTTGATCCCTTTTGTGCATAAGCAACCCTTCTGCTCCTACGTAAAACCGCCGCCGCCGTCTCCTGAGGGACTGCCAAGCCGCCTGCGTCTATCGCTCTTCATTTGCACTCACCTCCAGGTCGCTCTCTTGTCCATTTTCCTTCGCTTCATTTCGCCTCCGCTTCGAGGTATTTCGCGTCGAGTTTCGTACTGCTATCGACGCGCACAATAGTCCAATTCGACAGAGCGCCCCTTGTTCTCGATAATTCGCCGTTGCTAATTATTCAAAGGGAGGACGCCTCGAATGCGCGCGCCACCGCTGGAGCGCGCACCGATCGATCAAGATGGCGCCGGCGATCGCTCAGACGACGCCTTTCTCCCGACGCCCACACCGCCCGCGTCACCGGATGTCGTCCTTCAACGCTTCGGGACATGGCATTGACTGGGGCTCACGGCTCTAGGACGGCTGCGCTATCTTACGCGAGGAATTTGAACCATCGAGATTGCGGTCCTCCGGGTCGGATTGTCTGTTGCGTGAGATTTAATGAAACAAGAGTAATCTAGATAAGTTTATTTTGAAATCTCGATTCACGGCACGTATTCGTGAATAAGACTATAATTAATAGAAATGTGATACAGTAGAGCAAAGTAGTTTCTGTGAATGAGTAACATCGTTGGGAAGTACGTACTTTCTGTTTTAGAACTTGGCAAAGAGAACTCACAAAAGAAACAAACCAATCGAACTTACTTTCACAGGTCCTCTTTTCCTGTCGATTCTCGCGACCTCCTCGGTCGAAAGGGCAAGAGTTCGTTTGCGTCTTTGTGTCTCTGACGCACATCCTTCAATTACCCCTTCCATCTCCCATCCCCCTTCACGCCGACTGTCCTGCTCCGTCCATTCTGCAAATAGATCGGCGTCTATTGGCTGATTGGGCGCGACGGCGCGAGTCGAACGCCCCGTTTGATGTCGCCGACGGCAACGGTGGAGGTGCGACACGTGCGAACACACGTGGACGGCTTCTGCGCTTAAGCCTTTCGTCTGTGATCCTCTAGCGTCGCCGCCTTCGCTGGCTACCGTTTGGCGGAACCACGTCGGTGTATTTGTTCTTCTCCTGCTCCTTACCTCCGTCCGCGTCAACTCACCTCCGTTTACCTGGAAACACTCAGGAACGTTACAGTTGTTGAGCACTGTTATATCTTATCTGTGAGGTTTAATTCAATCAGGTAACAGATACCCTCCTATAGCATTACTTAACTATTTTTTTCTCTGTTTGTTTCCTGACAATTATTTATATATCTCGAATTCTTGTTTTGAGATCTTTTATTACCTTCTGTTTGGTATTTCTAGAAGCAACGCTCTCATTATTGACGTGGTTCATTCGTAACGCATGTCTTATCTTATAATAGTATCCGCATTCCGCTGAAGAAATATCTTTGAGACACATCCCAGCCGCTAGTCTTTCGGAATTTAATTATATTCATTTTCATTATCTCTTTTTGAGACTCAATATTATGTAACTTGTGGATGCAAATATATCTGTATTCGTGAGATATAATATTTTTAAAACATTGCTATCAGAATTGAAACCATCCTTATTCAACGGGTTATTTCAAAACTACCGGAGATGAAGGTGTGACCAAGATCAATTATCCCACGTCCGATATGATCGAGCGCTGAAAATCGACTCCACCGCATTAATATCCCCGTTTGTGCGTCATAGTCATATCTGTGGCGTCTGCCTTCGCTGCTTCACCGACCCGCACCCCCTCTAGCCTCCGCTGCTCCCCGTCAGGCACCATGTCTCCATTCCTTATTCTCCCCCGGGCGGCGGGTGCTGCGTGCATTGAGTAATCACGGCTCCTATTGATCTCTCAAGATCCGGAGGCGGTGACGGCGGTCTCAACGCCATTGCCACCCCCCCCTCTTCCACCCCCGCATCACTCCGACTCATAAGGCTTACGATGGTGGTGATGGATTTTGGATGAATGGATAAATGAATATATGTTGATAGTTGTGGATACGGTGAGTTGTGGGCGATTTTGAAGGTGACTGGTGGCAGCGATTTTTTCTATGATGATGGTCTCTTGGATTGTCAACTACTGGAAGCGAAGTTAGGGTTTTTGGTGATGCTGGTAAATAAAAGTGGGTCATTGATGAAGGTAAATAAAAGTAAAGTGATGAAGATGGAATCTTTTCTTTTCGGTAGTAGCGAATAGTGGCGTAATTTGTTGCGGAGGGAAAGGTCGAGATGATGACTTGGAGAGCAAATGTGGCCGTGGCGTTGCCCATGACGGGGGACGGACGCCTGCAACCTCTCTCTCCCCTACGCTGTCGCCTCCCTGGCGGAAGTGTCGCCGCCGCCCCCGCCCCACCAGCAGTGACGCGACGCGGCGCGGCGGCCCGCACTTGGCGGCCGTCCTTTCCTCCCCCGCCGCCAACGCCTTCATTCCTTTCTCTCTCTCGCGCGCGCGTTCTCTTTCACCCCCGTCGCCTCCGCCACCGCTGAAACCTTCTCCTCCATCGATTGGGGAGGAATATTGTGCGTGCGGATAAGGGAAGGGTTGAGAGACGGACCGCGGGCGGCCGATGCTTGGCTTCAGAAGCAGGCGAGGGAGGCGCAGGCGAAAACGATGGTTGCGCTCTGGGCCGTACGAGCGCTCGTGTCGCGAGACGTCTCGCAAGATGCGACTACGAACACTAATGGCGATCTCGTGAATTCGTGATTAATGGGGCTCAATTCACTAACCCTATTGGAAACTACGATATATATATATATATATATATATTGCGAGTTCAACAAATTATACAACAAAATTTCGAGCGAAACTCTGAATTTATTCATGAAAGTTGTAATACCAGTAACAAATAGTCTGCGCCCATTCTCTAATTTACCTCGTGATGATATTCACGTGTTAGTAAATGTAAGGTAAAGTTTGGACAAAGTTACAATTTTACCTCACCTGATATAAATATTTAATATTAGTTTGGTTTTTAATTTAGCAAAATGTTATGGAAGAGTTTTGATAATCCGTTTAGGTGTAATGTAAGACGTTTGTGAATGCCCCAGGTCATATGTGCGCCACTGAAATTCCAGTTGAGTTTTTTTTTTGCTTTGTTCATACCAGTTACTATATCAAGTTTGCAACCTAAGACATTCGCAATCCATTTCAAATTTGTCACTATATTCAATTCTCCGCAATGAAAGAGGACAGTTTCAACTTAGGGTCTTGGGGTTTATTGACAATGTGCTTGTGCACTATGACGATACTAAGGAAATAATGTTGTTCTGAGAAATATCCGTATTCAAGGGGGTTACACTCTGAACTTGAACTTGAATAAACTTAAGGTGCTCGTATATGAATTGGGTTCCATAATAGAATGCTTTTGCCAGAATATTTTTGTGAGTATAGGGTGACAATCTTCGTGGATGTTTTTAAATTTTTTTTATGGCCATTCTTTTTACCAAGAATTTGATTCTCCATCATAGCTCAGATTTCTTAGTAAGACGTATTGGTATGCTTCTCTCAAAGCAAAAACCGAAAGTGGCTGACTTGAAAAATAATAATATTAGTAATAATACTGACCATTAAAAAAAAATTGATGTGTTATGATTTAATGATGTCACAAATTCGGTTCTAGATGTATGAATTCATTTCTGGCAGAGTTAGAATGAACTTGTCTGACACGATGGTTTCGACATTCTGAACTCCTTTGTTTGGGAGATGTAAATGGATAACACATTTATCTTATTTCATGGTTGAATTTATGTGCTAATAATTCCGAATAGGTTCAAAAATTTATACTACGAAATTATATTAGTCCTTTATCTGTAATTACTTCTCAGATTGGTTTTACAATTACGACTTCTAAGAAATGAACTATAAGAAATCTCGCTCATTCTTGTTTGTTTTCTTTTGTTTGGGTCTTGCACACAATAAGTCAGCAATAAATTTGAATAATAAATTAGAATGCAATATAACAAAAAAAACACAAACAAGCATATTTGTATTAATTATTATTTCGACTTTTTCTCGTACGAAAGAAGTATAGTAAATTCTGGCATCATATATGTTTCAATGTTTCCAGTATTGAATACGACATTTATCACGTGTGACAAAATACTCCGTATTATGTTCATGGGAAAAGATCGTATTGTAAGGCAAATTATTCCGTAACTAGGTTATGACTGTAACATTAAATATTACCTTCAAGTGGCCCCAGCTGTTAATCCCGTCCCTTATAACTCTTTACGTGTTTTTCAACTTTACCGCATAAGTATAAAAATAACTCTCGTGTCGTATTGTGTGTTTAGATAATGGTAAAGTGCATGTTATTTATCGTACACTAACCGAAACGTCGCGTTTTACATGACGAGTAGCGTGTTGTGCTGACCTCACGTATTTTGTAGATTCCGCGTGTCAAACGACGCCAAGGTTACACAAACGGAGAGTGAAAATATCAAATTCACTAATCGGGTAACCGCACACTCATCAGGAGAACGGAAGCTTCTGGGGAAATCGGAGCTATCCCCGTGTTTCGGATAACCGCTGGTCCGCGAACAAAATTTTGCTGTGGAATATTTTCTTGGCCGTTTTGTACCGGATTCTATATTTCTTGATAGAAATTTGAAAATTACGCCAAAAATTGATGATCGATTCTAAAACAAGAATCGAATCTTTGTTTAGTCAGACATGAACGAATCAATCCCTGCAATAATGGAAAATACTGTATATACTGTCTCTTATACACATCTCAGCGAGACTTTTTACTCTCGTCGAAGTTGGTAAGTGACTGACCTCTCACCTTCCGAGACTGATTTTTGTTTTAACATCGTGTTTCCATCTCTTGGATATACCTTGTATGTGTATATACCTTGGCTTTAATACATATTTTCATTTCTGATCTTTTATACAAATTAGGTCAAAGATATAAATTTTGCTGACAACTTTAATCAGTAATTTTGCAGCATCACCTCATGAGTCAAAGGTCTTTTTTCCTTTCAATCTCTTTAAAAAATCGTCGAATTTAATATTGTACGCAAAAAAAACTTTGTTATTGCGAGAACCATAGACACAACATTATTTCGTCTATTTCCAAACATTCANCTGTCTCTTATACACATCTAGATGTGTATAAGAGACAGATATATATATATATATAAATTTTAATTTTCCGAACAATAAAATATTGTTATAATAAAAAAATATTTTTTCTTAAACAAGAAATTTCTTAATTAACATGATACACAATTTTAATTGTTACTAGATTTAAATATTTTTAAATTCTTTTTTATGAAATACTTTTCTGGAATTTGTTGAATAACTAACCCCGCCCTTCGCAACCATATTTCCCACATCATCAATAATACCAACAAACAAAAATAAGTATTGACCTGTTCCGAAAACTAGACCTATGCAGGAATTTTGACACGGTGAATCCAAATCTAGTGACAGAAGTGGTCCATCACCATCTGTTCTTTTAAGTATGTACTTTCTGTACTTAAGGGTAGTTTAAAAATTAAATTTTAAAAATGGAGGGTGATGGAGAAATTCTGAATTCGGTATCGGATTCAGCGCGTCAAAATGCGTTAGGATACATTTCTTTGGGACAGACGAATTTTTTTTTTTTAGATAAATGAAAGACACGGTGTTGTCTGATAGTTAAACACTACTGTTGCCATAGTACTTTCGCCAGCTGTGCTGCCATCATCAGTTTGACAACGCTAAGGTGCAAACGTGAAAGTACTATCACAAGATTAAAGTTTTATTGGTAGACAACACCACGTCTTTCATTTCTTTATCTCAGTATCAATACGAGCATTAACTCACCAATATCCTACTAGACCAATTTTTATTTATTTATTTATTTTTTGTGTGTGCGCGTGTGTAGTTGTTGCATCTTTCATCTCTTTATCTCAGTCATAATCTTAACGGACGCAGGACAATGATGACGACGTAAGCGTTGTTTCTCAGATCGTTTCCTGGAAGTGGAGTATCCGGAGAACGCGCGGAGGGGTGAGATGCCTCCCTTCCTCCCCCACCCACGCATTTCCCTTCAACTCTCACATCTCTCAGTTTACGCCTTCGTCTTTCGTTAGGCTTCGCGCAACTATTGGGTTTGTGTTTGTGTTGTGGAGCTGATTAGTGTTGCGTGTATGGTACTTGCACTTCACATTGAGATGAGAGCTCATGAACTTTCCAATACATTTCGGCGGTATTTTTGTTTTAAGAATATCATTGAATCATACGCCGTTTGAGAACATTTGTACGACCATGTATTATCAAAATCAATTGAATGTAAGTGGTCCGGAGGAGACTTTTTTTTAATTGGGGCTTTTGGCGAGCCCTAAAGCCCCAATTAAAAAAGAGACTGTACAATTAAGATCTTTGCATCATCTAATAGACAAAAGATTTATCAAAATATAGACATTCCCCAAATGAAAGTGACCAATTCTTGAAAACAGTGGGAAATGCCGAAAATAGGGGAAGACACGAATATGAATTGGTGTTTCCATTGAGTCAATCAGATTGCATCATTTTTTTTCTCTCTCTCTCTCTCTCTGTCAAAATTCGTTTCAGAGGAATAATCATTAGAGTTTCTTACTACGAATCTTAGCATGGCCCGAAACCGAGAATTGTCGCCTCATTTCCTCTTTATCTCTCAAACGACAGTGTTTATCGGCGATGTTTCTTGTTGGAAACGCTTCTCATCCGCCGGCAAAAGAAAAAAAAGACGCGTTATCGTCATCTCATTTCCTTTTCATTGCTTCCCATTCTTGAAAAAAAAACTTATCACCATTTCTAATTTTCGAAGAAAGTCGCGCTTCTAATGCCTCGTCTTTTACCCCACGCGGGGACACAAATTTCTTTTAGGAATTTCCATTTCAGTTTATTATTTTCGAAATACGTTCGCGAAATAGACGGAAGCGTAATGTTTTTTCTTTCCTTCACATCCCTCTTTTTTTCGGAAGCTTCTTGGTCACGGTCGATTTAATATCTTGCATCAGTAATACGACTCGTATTGTCTTTCAACACTGTGATCAACATTTACGCAATATTAACATATTTTATCAAACTCGTCTCAATAGTTCCGAGACGAAGAGCTTTGGTACTTAAGGATCCTCACGAATGCATTTTGAAATTCATTGCAATTTTTTCGATTTGAAGAAGATAAGAAGAGAAGATAATTTCCAGTTGCACGCAAACCCTACAACCAGAACGAAACACTCTATCTGAGCCGGGTTTTCCTTCGCTTAGTGGCGGGTTTTCCTTCGCTTAGTGGCGGATTTTCCACGGGCGGGAATGTCATAATAAATTTATTGTCAAAAAAATAGCAGTACAAACTGTGTATGACCACGTGGAGGATAAACTAATTTACTCTCCGGAACCATGCAAGGGACCATCCCATCAATTCTGATCGAGGGACCTAATGCAGAAGCGGATTCAAAAATTTCACCAATAATTCCTAGATAAGATGAAAAGTTAGCTGCGAGTTATAATACTAATAGAATGTCGATATGTTTGTAATTTAACACATATATTTTTATTTTTCATGTACGAATTATTATCGAACTGTAGATTATTCTGAGTATAGTGTTTACAAATCATAAGAATTGAAATAACACTAAATTCACGATTTATTATTACAATAAACATACCCCTAGACAGAGCCTAGAGAACCTGTATAAGAAATCCGCCTCTACCCGAAGGAAAGCCGGAGCAAAACCCGGGTCAAGATGGGGCTACAGAATAAATGTACACAACCGTGCCAAAGTTGAGTACACATAAAACTAAATTCATATGAGCCATAAGACAACACAATCATGCAAGAAAATAGATTTTGAAATTGTTATAATTTATTTAAAATGTAGAACAGCAATGACATGATAAAGTACAAGACGGATTTAACTTGTATTAAAACCAATAAATTCTTTTACATTGTAGAAGCACTGGTGCAGGAGGTAGTTTTTAACCGCGGATTTGAAGAGATTCAATTTCATAATATATTTTATATTCTTGGGCAGGGGATTATATAGAACGATTCCCGAATGTTATGGTCCTTTTTTGGCAAAGAGTGGTTGACACTCTAGGGCGATGAATATTATTACTATTGCGAGTATTGTGTTCGTGAATGAGACTGTTTCGTATGAATAAATACTTTTCATTAATACTTTTGCTTTACTACACAAAATAAGTACTATTCATTTTGGAATTATAATTGGATACCTTAAATAATTTCCTTTATAAATATTATATACGCTCTGCCCTTGAGCCCTTGTTCGGAATTTGTGGCATGGTCCCGTGCTTTTTTTTTTTCGTAGAATAACTTAGTTTATTGTCCTCCACGTGGTCATACGTAGATTGCAACTGCGTTTTTGACAATAAAGGTTTTTTTTATTTTCTTATTTTTTCTTCAACATAAAGCAAAAGCTCCCCAGTGCTCGAATGAGAATATGAGTTGGCCTACTCGTCGATCGTCTTGACTCTTGAATGAGTGTAGGTCTTCTTCTGCAGCCTACTCTCGCGTGCCTATTGGGTGACAAATATCTTCCTCAGCTGCGGACAAAGAATAAAGGCAGGAAGACGGAATTGATGAACGGTTCTGCAGAGGCGGTTCTCATCCAGAAATGAGGGACGGGAGGAGGCGGACCATGGAGAGGGGTGGATTGGAAAGAGAGCTAGCTCTTTGAATGTAGCCGGCAGCGAGGAGTGTGAAATGCATACATTTGCCACATGCGGTCGCTGTGTCGCCGAATGGTGGAGTGACTCATTCATAAGATGACGATCGCGGAAGGGAGTGGGGGTTGTCTGAGACTCGAGTTTTGTTGAGTTCACGCGCTCGATGAAATGTAGGCAAGTGTTCACGGTCTACTTCGAAAATTATTGTTGTAATTTATGGAAATGTGGTGAAATATGGGACTAAAATTTACCACGAAAAGCCATTATGTAACAGAGCCAAAATCTATGTATTAACTATCTCTTAAGTACTTGTATCCTATGAAAAGGAAATTATAAATATATTACAAAAATCTTTCCATTAATTATCTTATAAAAACGAACTGTCTCATAAACTTACCCAAAAATCCTTGAAATTTGTTACCTCGCTTTTGAAACATTAGGGACATTTGTAACATTGTGGGGATATTAAAAGACCCAAAAATTGCATGACGAATGACCCCTTGATCATGTAACTCTATTTTTCTTTCTTTACAATTACGACTGGTAATAATATTTGAGATAGTACGACGAAGACAAAGGAACGCTTGTTGAGTTTTTTATAATGACCTGCGTTATAAATGTATGGTATTGGCATACTAGTTGTAAGCAGAAAGTTTTTAGTTTTTGTGAGTTTTTAAACCCTATTTTTTTCTCTCGTTCAACGATTACAAAGAGAAATACGCTGACGTGTTCTTTAAAGGAACTACTCCACCTGAACAGTTGACGTTTACCAACCAGCGACCGACATCTCTCCAAAACCAAATCGCCATTTTCATTTAAAACTCTCTTTCTGTCCTCCGTCCCCTCGCTCACATCATTCCAGAATTGCCAACTGGAAAAGGTGCCAACCCCATCACGGAAGACCCACCGATGATCGCTACACCCCCGTCCCAACCCCGCCACTACGCTCTTCGGCCGATATATTCGGAGAAAACGGCGAACGCAGGGGAAAAAAAGTCATAAGTCACGAACGCCTCTGGATTACTGTATGTCATAAGAGCATTAAGAGAAAGGGGTGACCGGACAGTCGCGAATCGTCATCCTCACGGGGAAAGGGGGCAGGGGGACGCGAGAATCGCGCATGCGCGCAAGACAAGGAACTGTCGTTTTTCAGCTCCATGTGACGTAACAAAAAGACATTTGAATGCGACCGAAACAGGGCGAGGAGGGAGCCTACGAGTGCTGGCGCGCGCGAGTTAAGCTAAGAGAGACGGCAGATGAAACAGAGAAGAGAAGGGGACCATCGCGCGGAGATAAGTAAAGGAAAAGGGACAGAAAATTAAGGATTCTCTCTTTTTTTTAATTCTCTCCCTCGCGTATTCCGAGGAAAAGGGGTTGCGCGGTGGAAGAGTGAGGGAGTTAAAAGAGGACCGCGGCGTTTCTGTTCGAATCTATATATGACACGAGAGATATAGCACGAATGGATATATAAGACAAAGAGGGTAAGATGACCGAGGACGGCGAAATAAAGGGGGTGAAGCAACGATGCGGGAGGGGGTGAAAGCTGGAAGCGACTGAGGGTTGGTCCGTCTGATGCAGACAAGGAGGACGCATATACAGAGCAATATTGTGGCTTTCGAAATGTTCTGAGCAGTTCGGGCGCTTGTAACCTCTTTCCGTTCGCGCACACTCGGCGGCTGCGTGCGGTCGTGCATATGTGTAGGAGAGAGGTTTAACTTGCGGACGATGATTCTGGAGGTGGGGGTTTGATGCGGAGTAGTCACGTGGGACGCACTCGATAAGGTAATTTCGTCTTTTAAAGACTGCTTCTCATTATCGCCACTTGAAGCGCGCTGGTGTGGCTCTTGGATTTAGCTTGCTTTTTTATACACGAAAGACAAAGGAATCTCGATATTTGTAGCTCTGTTTTAACAACTTTTTTTAAAAGATTGCTTGCAGAAGAACGTTCAATTTAATTGGCAAATAACGCCAATATGTAACGAATTGCTTCATGCTCAGTAGAATAGGCTTTATTCTTTCTTGATATAAATTAAGTGAATGAATGCTTTTTTCTCGTTCCTTCATTTTGTCTCGTACATATCCTATTAGTTATTCGTCATTCTGCTGTCGATTTATGAAAGAGACTTACCGTAAAAATCAGAGCATGCAATCAAATTGTAACTGTGAACTGAACATCAGAAACGCACTTGGTCGATTCAGAATGAACTGCGAGATGAATGAAACATTTGCACATGACTTCTCGAGCGCAAACAGAGGAGAAACGTCGATTGTTAACAGTACTCGTAAATACGTTAAGTTCGTTGACAGAAAAAAATTGAACGGTGTTAGCTATTATTAAGCACATTGACATACAATTGAGAGTCACTGTCATTCTGTTATAGTGAAGTGGAAAAAATGTTCTAAGGAATTATCCACTTAACCAAGTATGTAACTTCCTCGCAATTGTGCTAATTTACCACGACCTACTTATTCTCAATTGTCTTGTATGTTTAACCAGTATTGTTGTACGATTCGTTTCGTTCCCGTTTAGACTACGTGGGATTTATTGAATCGTGATATTCTACGTACGTCTTGTTTGGTATGACACGTGCTATCACGAAAGCATCGGACTGTCACTGTTTGACTATGAGTACGAGCTATTAGATTAGTATGTTTTATACCATGATCTTCGAGATGGATTTGCGTATGTATTTTTTATTGACCCATCACACAACGCAGATTCTTAAGATCATTCGCTCATGTTTTGACTACTTAGCTAATATTTTTTAGATTAGAAAACTTAAGTTGAAGATGTATATAATATTCAGTTTCATAAATTTCGTTTATTTCACAAAGAAACGTGATTACTCTTGTTCATTAAATCGTAACCTACTCATTGAAAGGAGCAAGACGACATTGCGTGATTTATTGATTCGAAAACGAGAAAAGTTGTTCACACACACTCACTGAATTTCACTCTCTCTCGCATTCTTCTCTTCAGAAGCAAATGAACAACGCCTCCCGTTTGTACGTCATTAGTCCAGTGCCTCGTTCGCGGGTTTTTTTTCGAATTTCAACTGCAGTTTTATAATGCAACACTCCGCCGTCGTTGTATCTCTCTCCCCCTTCTATGAACCCATTTGGCATACAATACACCTGCACCGTTTCATCCCCACCCACCTTCGTTACTTCGCGGCGCCATCCGTAGTGATGACATCGCCCGCGTCGCCACCGCTGTTGGACGCTCCGCGTTATAATTCTATCTTGAGATCGCCGTGATGTGATTTCCATCTCGCAGTATCGATCCAATCGCCGCCGCCGCCGCAACCCTACGCCGCCTTTCTCGCCGCCCCCGTCGTCTTCCGTCACGGAGCGTAACAAGACCAAGCGACGAACGGGTGGGCGGCAACGGAGTCGCCCGACCGGACCCGTTCCTCCTCCGCTCTGTATCAACCCTTTCGCTTCTACCGCCGACACCCTTCGCATGCCTTGCCCTGCCTCCGGGCTACGTGTCCTCAGCATCCCCGCGCACACGCCACTGTGAGGACTTCAACCCGCGTCGATCCCCTCAAGCTTCCTATCCTCGCTTTTGTCTTCATGGGGCGAAATGCATATTGCCTTTCAAGGTTCGCTTTTATGGGAAAGGTTTTGTTTACTTCGCGGTTCTAATTGAGATCGTTATTACTTATCAGGACGAAGTAAAGATTTTGTTTTTGGAATTTCTATACTTTAAAAATTTAACAATAATTTTCTCGCAGAGTTTACTATTTGAAATCGAGAACTTGTCGTAGAAATATTTTAAATTATTTATTTTAAATTTCCTTTCAGCGGCGTAAAGAATAACAGTAGTCTGGAATTCTTTGTTTTCTTCAATCAAATACCAAGTACCGACAGTAATTACCAAGTATTTTCTTCAATCGTTCCACGATGTTCATCTCTCAGTCTGCTAGATGCATATTACGTGATCGAGGAGTCCCCCATGGCTCGCTAATAGACTACGGACCTCGCAGCTTAGATATGCGAATGAGGAAACATGGCGCCCTTAGAGCGACCCTCCACTTTAAGAAGATCTCTGGACGCCGCTGATTCACACCTCTCGTTTCGCTACTCTCCTCCGCTCTCTCTCTCTCTCTCTTTCTGTTCTCGTCCGGTTATTTCTGCCCTTGGGTTAGATACGATCGATGAAGATGACCATATGAAATCTTCAAACACTTATAATGTGTGTTGGAATGAAGATAAAATGTTGGAAATATTCGAAATCCAAACATGTTATTTTGTGGTAAAGATTCTTATAAACTAAATTAATGAAAGTTTCAAATCTGATTTCATTTCGCTTGGGAAGGAATAATAACAATTTCTCACGTCTGCACACACATTATGTGAGTCTTGTGTATCTGGAAAACCGTTCTAAAATGTTAGGAACATTGATTTAATCGTACCATTCTTCACCAGTGTTTCACTATTAATATTTCATCGAACATTAATTCATGTAAACAGTTATTTTGCTGTATTGATTGCGGGATATGTAATGGAAACTATTGTTCTCCCTCTCTGGTCTGCTTTTCAGACCATAATAATCGAAGTAACCACATCCCGAAAACGATAATAGTAATAGAGGTGATCACGAAACTTCTTGAAATACAATATTCCGGCGTCCCTTCCCTAATTTCAGTCGGCACTTCCTAGATTAACTCGCACCATTCTCTCAATCGAAGCGTAAGGTAATCAACGACTTAGAGGCAATTGAACTTCCAACGATACTCGGACATTTCTCCTTCTTCCCCCTCCCACTTCCTTTCCTCCTAGATACTTGTAAGGCCTCTAGTCGCGAATGGTTAGAAGCGCAGAGCGAGGCAGGCAAAGGAAGTTTTGGTCCGCCCAATACACGGGAATGCTACAGCAATATCTTCTTCAAGCAAGGGCCTCTCCACTGTGTGTATTGATCATGCTTCAACTTTTATCGGGGGCTGTTAATTAGTGTACGAGCCAGCGGAGAAGGAGACGGCGGCGGTGACGAAGAGGGGTTCGAAGGAGAGAGAGAGATGTAGAGAGTGGGGAGGTGATGGTCCGATTGGTGGGGAATGGCGAGGGGGGGTAGGGGAGGATAGAAGGAAAGGAAGGAGTTGGAAGGAGATGGACTGAAGGCGAACGTGAGAACGAGTAGCGAAAGGGGTAGTCGCTTGCCCACCGCCTTCGTTTCAAAACCGCTGCCACCAGTTGGATTTTCTATGGAGTTCCCCAAGGAACTATTTTCGTTGCATGTTCGAAGTGTAACTTCCTTAATGTCTACGAGGTTATCCACATCTATTTTTACAACCGTCATCTTGGCCACTATAAATACCTTTATGTCCATCTCAGCCACCAACACAAATACACAGTTTTGTGTTTACAAACAACGTCAAAACACCTGTTATATGACTTCCTGGGAGTAAACAAACATTACAAATTAATCGTTGAAATTTGTTGGAAAATGTTGTTAAAGAAATAAGTTATTTTCAACGTGAATGCGTCGAATTCACTCATCACAAATATTCTACTTGTATACTTATGTTGCACTTTATTTCCGATTTAAATTTTTTTGTAACTAATCAATTAATTGCAAACTTCGAAGCAGGTGATGAATAATGATTAATGAATTATCTCTTGAGCTTGTATGATGATGAAGGGTGTCCGACGAGAGCGGTAACATCGGAGGCGCCATAGAGCATTCAGGGAGAGAAAGACTGTGTGAGGAGCCAGTATCGGAAAAGGCAACCGAACCGAAGCAACGACTAAGGCAGGGACGAGGAAGGCGGAGACGGCGGAGCTTAATAGGTGGGGGTGGATTCGAAGGGGTTTGAACAGATCGCTTTCTGTTGGTCATGCCTCGAAGCGCCACGGCGTGCTTGGCTACCCCCTTCGCTACCACCTCAGCGTCCAGTCTCCACGAGACACTCAGTTGTTCTTCCGCTTTCATCCTCATCATCATACGTTCTGCTCCTAATATATTTTACACCTTAAATATCATCATTCCCTCACATGTCCTTCCTTTACAGAGCACTTTTAACGAGTTGAGAATAGTCTTTACTTGATATAATGTTGATACTATGGTCTTTACTTGATATTATTGTGTGAGAATACAAGTCTGTTACATCGTTATTCAACTCCAGTGCTAGAATGTTTCTTTCCTTCTGGTGACTAAAAAGGACTTCAATTTATCCAAATGAACATTCAGTGCTATTTGCGACGAAAAATTATTTGAAACGTTATTTGTCGCAGGAGTTCGTTTTGTTATGATTACCTTAATACCGTAGCTTGCGGCACACCAACGACTGTGATATCCGCGTCTTGTTCGACGCGAACGCATTTAATAAGTTAGTTATAAAATATGAATCGCTCAAAACACGCGCTGAGAACAATAAATCCAATTAATTCTGCGCTGGGAGGTCAGCCTCGCGCTATTACCCTGTTTGAAACTGACGCGCACGGGGCGAGCGAAAGAAAAGGGCGTTCCACAGTGTGAGCACGGAAAGGAGAGAATTTGTCTTGCTGCGAAGGATCGCCACAATTTAGATTTATAGGCTTGTAAAATGTTGTTTGATATGGTATGTTGAATTCTGCTTTATTCTACTACGGCTGTAGTAATGATATTTCGACTTTTTTATGAATATTGTAATTTCCCACGGCGAAAATTAAAGAATATGCTAGTTTAACTCAACTAGCGCCGTCCGTGGATTTCAATCGGTGTTTTCTCGGCTACTTCACACAATTTACCTTAGTTGAAGATACCTCCTTCAAAACACCCCTTCTACCAACCTACCGAACCTTGGAAACACCATTAATGGACTGCTTTTATACTCATAGAGTTTTTGAAAAAAAGTGTAAGTTTCAGTTCGCGATAAATTGAAAAATGAAAAATCCTAGTGATCGTATCAAAAAATTACCAGGTTTAATGTAGATCCATCAAACTGTAGATTGTTTAGATAGTATGCCAGTCAACAAAATATAGAAGAAATACTCGTCTCCATTTATTATATTATGTATACTACGAGGATGGAGAATACAATGAATGATTACTGATGGTAATATTTTCTTTCCAGGTGAGTTTCGTGTTGTATGCATCTAGGAGATGAAAGTACTTCATAGTGGTGAGTGAAAGATAATGTCATATATGATAGGTTTCTCAACTTTAGCATAATTTGTTGTTTTAGTATTTCACTTCCTAACGGTAGGATTTTGTTCTCAGCGAATTCAGAATTTGTAATTCACGAGGTATCCTTTCTTTCGTTTTCTTTAAAAAATATGTCCAGAGGAACTTGTCGTTCACCTTCTTTGTGTTCATTTTTTCATTTTCAACCTCCTTTTCTATCGGCATTTTTGTCTTTGATACTTTGCTGGAGGGTCTGTGTATCTTTTTTGGCAATCGGTCAGGACTCTCTCCGTGGGGTGGCTTTCCTCTTGCTTCCAGATTTCCCTAAGCTCGCTTTGGCTCCTCCGCACCACAAATTCCACCGATCCAAGGATATTTGTTTTCATAAATAATTTATTTTGTGATAGTTAATATTCCTGCTTCTAAATATTTAGTAAAACCATTACAATTATTGTACTTATCTATTGTTACATTAAGAAAGACATATCTTGTTATATTGTATTATTGTATCTTATCCATCATTGCCCGGGATTTCCTCCTGTTTTTTTCGGGTGGAGATTTTATATACAGGTTCTCGAGGCTCTTCCGTAGGGACGGCGGGCTATTGTAATAATTAATTTCGAATTTAGAGTTTTATGTTTTATAAACAATATATTCCGGATAATCTATAAATCAATAATATTCAGTACTGTGAATTATTGCTTTTCTGTGTTTTATGAAATACAAATTTGTTGGTTTAATCATGTTACCTGGCGGTGAGGTTCACCGCAATCTAAGAGATTTCTAAATTTGTTGGTATTCTATTTATATTATAACACGTAGCTAACTATTTTTTATTCTTATCTAAGGAGTGTAGAGAAATTTTCAATCCGCCTCTGCCTTAGGGCTCTTGACCGGAATTGATGGAATGGTCCCTTCCTTACTTTCGGAGAGTAGATTAGTTTATTGTCCTCATTATCGTACGCAGTGTTTGTTACTGGTTTTTACCATAAATGTGTCAAAATTATGTATTATAAAATAAATATCAATAAAAAGTTATTACATGATTTTTTATGTTGAAGAATGTACTTGATCTCTTTTTTCAAAGACATAAATCGTAAAAAAATGATACCTTCCGTAAAGCATTTTAAACACATTAAAAGATTCATTGATGTTATATCGTTACGTATTGAAACCGCAACTGGAGCTGCTTATGTTGCGCCGTGTCACAAAGCGGTGACTTCGGTGGAGCTTAGCGCCAAGCAATTGTTCCCTGTGGTTCGCTGACGTCGATTCCCCTTTCCGCCTCCTCCCCCTTGGCCTTTTCCTCTTTCATCCCTTTCGCACGCGATCACCCGATTTTTGCGATCAATCAGTATCCAGCACAATTTAATGCGGTCTCTACTGCGCACTCCTGTGCTAATTTGGTAATCGAATTTTACCTCTTTTTTTTTCTTTTAACTTGACCTAATGATGTCGAAACGTAATACATATTGGGAAATTGAGCCATGTCAATTCGCAAATTGCTCTTTACCAGAGGATTTTTTTTTCGCTAATTTTAGGTTCCCCTTGCTCTGTCAGATTTGGGGTTGTGAATGAATAAAAAAAAGAAGGGGATGAAAAAAAAATCTCTGACAGAGACAAGCAGCCAAGTTTCCGATTGAAAAATGAAGTTTCCAATATTTGTACGCGGTCGCTGGTGTCTGAGAGTGAGGAGTGACAAAAGCAACAGAACCCACATCGTCACGATCCACAGATTCTCCACCGACGTCGCAACCCTCCACCTCGCTTATGCATCCTCCGTTTGGTGCTCATCCTCTATCCACGTAACCTCTANAAGAGACAGCCTCTACGCTTCCTCCACTCTTTCGATGCTTTCGTCCTCGGGAGTTGGCTTTTTCATATCTGCGGAACCACTCCCGCCCTCATATCCACCACCCTTGTCACTCTGTCGACGCCGCTGCCATGTCCGAACGCGACCGAGGGGAAATATTCTCTGCATTTTATGTTTCAATACCCGATGACCAGATCAGTGGAGACGTACTAATTGGCCGCTTGATTATCAGGTAAAGTGAGTGTGAAAAGAGAGAGAGAGAGAACAGGATGAGAGGGTGAGGGAAGAATGACAGCGATCGGGCTGACGAACGAACAGAAGCCAATATTAAAATAATGGATGGAACGATTTGTGTAGAACACATTTCGTTCGATGAGAAATAATCAACCCAAGTTTGATGTGTCGGGGAACTGAACAGTTGCTAGTCAATCCTGATTTAATTTTCTCGCGCACTGCCTTTCAGCTACCATCGCTGAATGCAAATCGCTTTCAGATTCGCGTGCTGTTATGATTCCTTTTTTATTCGATGTTGCGTGGCTTGGGGAAAAAAAAGGACGAACTACGTTCGAGAGTCATTTGTTTAATCCTGTCAATTACTTTCCGATGCGAAGCGACGAATGGAGTTTATTTATGTTTTGCTTGTGGTGAGAGGGTCTCTGTCCGACGTAAGCCGCATTGACTTGATTTAACGTTCATTGGTTCATTGATTGTGTGGCGGTATGGAAGACCAATGGTGGTAGACCGCCGACGACATTTCACCTCCGATGTAACTACCCTTACCACCGTTTCCAGTCCTTCACTGACCTCCATCTCCTCCTCATTCTTTCTCCTCTCTTCTTTCTTATCTCTCCACTATTACACCCATACCACTTTTTCCTCCACCCCTATTTTGCAGTCTGTGTCTCCCTTCCGCATACTTCCCTGCCCACTTCTGCGTCTCCGAGGACGTTGGATGCCGTTCAAGTGTCGGAGAGCGGTTGCCCTGCGGTTGTGATGGCAGCCCGCAAGGGACAGTTTGGAGTGCGAGAGAAATGCCTCTGAGATATTGGCAAGCATGGACGTCTTGAAGTTTTGACTTCTCGACTGACTCAAAATTATTAATAGAACATCTTTACTTCTATTGCAATTTCTTGACGTAATTTGGATATTAAATATAAATCTTGATGAAATAAGTTAGAAATACTGATTCAAATTTCACTATATCATTCAAATTCTAAAATTTTTATCTCTCCCAAGATTAGAGGATTTTGAATGAAAAATTGTTTCGAGAATTTTCTCTTTCTTGTTCTTTAAACTTAACAACATTCTCATCTCCTATTTTGTGGACGCTCCTCTCACCCTTCAGCAAATGCAGTCTCTGCACCACAAGAATGCCCCACCCCCGGTCCGGTCTCCTCCACGCGCCAAGCTTAACCACAAACTCCGCGTCCCACAGACTTAGTGGTCATTCGGGCCAACACCACGGATGGACGAAATATGTCCAAATCGTGCTTTCGTTTTGTTAGAAAGTATCTTCCTAACAGGAACGGAGTCAGATTAGCTTAAGGTGTGTGATCTGAGAGGTAAAGGAATTAATGTCTTACCAAGACTCGTATTTTATTTTGATTGAATTTTTTTTTACTCAATCGTTGATACACTCATAATATCAACACTTCATTATATACATTTAACCGCGGTAATGTTTTGGCTGCGTCCTCGTCTCTAACACTTCATATATTGATTCGAATTATCTACCATGCTTCTGTGATGTATAAAATTGAACTGACAAAACAATGAAATTGAAATGTTTATTGGCGTTCGGTGATATTCCCGCAATAGTATAAGTATTCTGAAAAATACATAAATTTTCTGGAACCAGATTGACGATAAATTTCTCTTCACTCCAGGAAGTTTTTTATATCCCCCCTACCCTTACCCCATTATCACCTTTTAGCATTTTTGTTAAAAATATATACAAAAACGTGATACTTTAGGGTCAATAAAATTAGAATGCCGTTCAATGAAATAGGGAATCTCACCATTGTATTATATAGTTTTACCAGAAAATCTTCAACGTTTTGTTTCAACCGTAACGCATTTTCTGCTGAGCATTTCTGAAGATGTAATCCACTCTGATAAAACCTAAAACAACTCGACTAGAATCGGAGGAAATAATGTATTTGTGAGCACATGCGTTTTCAGAGTGAGCGTCATCAGAGGAGTTGGAGCTTCTCTTGTGATGCTGATGGCCTGTGCTCGACCACGCATAAGGACTTCCCCTTCTCAATCCCTTCTCTTGAAGACGCCATTCCTTCCGATTGATGGCATCGACTGTAGATGGAGTAGCCAGAATGTTCAGCAGTGGAAGATTTTGGTTTGTGTCTCAACTAGCTGACACGATCGACCAGGTTTTGCGAGGATGTTATCGTATGGTTGGTCTTTCGTTATAAAATAGCACGTTTACATAAAATGAACGGGATGTTATCTTAATTAGTCCGTGAGATACAGCAAAAAATTGAATAAACACATTTTACCCTAAATCACACATTTAATGTCGAAATTTCGAAAAACCCTTTCTTAATGAACATCAGCAATACAAAATCAACACCCAGTCAAAATTTCAAGCATTTCTAACGAGTTTCCTTCAGATATAGCTACTACGAAAAATATTTGAAATTGAAAATATGAAAATACTAAATACATCAATACGATGGTAATTTTTTCAAGTGGAAAGGTAATAAAACGTCCGATATATTACATTTTCATACATTTTTTAAATTAATTTATTGACATGAATCCGGATTACAAAACCAATCTTGTTTCGTCTTCAGATATAAGTATATTTACTGTTCTGATTACTGAAACAAAAATTCATAGTAATTACAAAATGGTTACTGGAGGATCGCATAAAGTAAATGAACTGACAGACAAATTAGAAAATTTTTGGAAAAGTATTCTAATTTATAGCTTTGAGTCAAAGATTTCCCATAATTTGTTAGAGTAAAGACAATGTTTACCACTCAAAATTATACTTTGACACATTCTACACCAGTTGTAGAATCTTACAGTATCAATAAACATGGATCATATTAAGTAAAAAGACTATATGAAGTGATTGAGTAATGATTATCCAAAGAGCGTCGTGGCGTAGGGCTGGTGAAGTGGGCATGGGGTTCAAACGTCTTGAGAGAACTGAAGCGATCGGCTGGAAGCTGTTCAAGGATTATCCTTTCATTCAACAGAGAGTGAGAGAGGACAGCCCATCCTGGGGAGGACCGCCGCCGCCAAGGACGTCCTCTTTACAAAAGCGATCTCTTGAGGACTGATTTGGCGACGATGGAAGGATCCTCTTGCTACGTCTACATTTCATGACGATGGAGAAGCGGTTTGTCCTCGTATCCTCAGTGCTTGAATTCTGTATTCTTTTGCATACCAGTGACGTAGGAAAAAAAACCAACACACAATTTTTTTTTAATAAATGGTGATAACTGAAAAATAATTATCATCTAGGTGAAAATGGTAACGATTCGGGAAATGAACCCGGGACTCCTGTTTTGATCGCAGGGGTGTCATCCACTACAACGCCCGTTCCACAACTGTATTACCATTTCCACCCTGGCTTAATACCGGAAGAAATGAGACAACCTCAAACAGAACACAGGTGAATCCCACTGCTATAACGTAACATGCAGTGCGATCAAAGCAGGAGTCCTGGGTTTGTTTCCTAGTTCGTCGCTATTTTCACCTGGCTGAAGGTTGTGATATATCTTCTCCACGTGTAAGGTAGAGAGAATCTTCCTTTTTTCTGATTCAATGAACACCAATTTTCTGATTCTGAAAGGTAAAATGTCGTAGAGAGCTGATTTTACACATCCTTTCGCGGGAATGATAATACCAACGCGAGACTTGGCTGTCCGGGAATCGTCGCGTCGAGGTGTTGAATACCTGGACGTTCAACCTAGGTATTCCCGGACAGCTAAGACTCATCTGCCTCTGACCGCGGAAGCCTAAGCTCTCATAACACACGCAGAATTGAACCCAGGACCTGAAGCAGTGGACTCGTTGGAGTAGTGGGTCGACTGTCTTGTCGTCTACGCCGAAACAAATACAAAATTTTCTAGTCTCCCGGTAATCCAATCCTCACAACTCCACCGACGTGTACTGCGGGTCGGTATGCCCACTCTACCCAAACACCTCCTCTTCTATGTATTTTATTAAACAATCTTTGAATTTTTCTCAGTATCCTTATTCATTGTCCATTTGATGTTTCGTATTCACTCGTGTTCTCCTAGTGTTAAAACCATGCTAAAACATTTCCCGTTGCGTTATAAATCTCGAGCGATATATGCCCCCCCAAAAATTAAGTGTGGGTTGTCTGTCCTATATTTACACCTCTTCTATGAAATATTCACTTTTAAACCTGTTCATTAAGCAAAATCCAGAGCAGTATCTTCACCCATCCATTGGTCCCGCCAATGATTATTTTTAAAACGAAATGGCTGAGATAAATTAAAATTATCGTCGTTTCAGATGGGGGTAGGGGGTTGGGGAGAGGGACATATTGACTCCGTGGACCGCCCGCGGCGAGGGCGGGAGAGTGTAGGAACGACAGCGGATCGGCAAACACTTGGCGACGGACCAAGATGGCGGTCGTTTGATGACGTCACGTCCTGCTAGAGCGCGCCTTTTCGATCCTCGGGTTGCATTGTGCTGTCACGTGGGATCGAACGACGTGATGGAAACGATGGAGGATCTTGTTTTGGAAGTCAGATGAGATGGAATGATGTGTTACGTTCCATTTCAAAAATTCATTGCTTCAACTGAAATTTAGGGGTGACCAAACAGTATCACACTCATGATTTGAGTTTCGAAGGATTAATGATATATTTAATAAGGATTTGATAACAATACGTATTTATGAAAAAAAGACATTTTTCTATTCTAATACAAATTTGTTGGTATTGTTGATATTACTACGTACAGAGAACAACTTTATGCTTGTATCAGGAGTGTGCTGGACTGTTAAATCCGCCTCTACCTTAGGACTCTTAATCGGAATTGATGGGATGGTACCTTGCTTCCTTCCGGAGAGTAAATTAGTTTATTTTCGTCCACGTGGTCATACGCTGTTTGGTAATACATTTTTGACAATAAAATTTTATACTTATGCAAATATATAATATCACACTTTAAAAGTTTTTTAAATAATCACACGCAATGTTTATGTATATACTTCAGTAAATATCACAAAATATCATACTTAACAATTAGTTTTGAAAAAAGAAATTGTGGCCTCTTCAGGGTGGGTGGTACCGTTCGTCTAACCCCGTCATCGTCGGAAAGGATCAGTTTTATGGACTTAATTCCGTTTTGTTCATTTTCCTTCGTTCTGTACGTTGGTATTTATGTTGACGTATATTCACTCCTTGTTTCTTCATAGTTCAAGTTATTTTTAGAGTTTAGATTCACAATTTATATTTTATTGATGGGATTTTATTTCGCTGTCGTGCTACGATCGTGTCCGCTGCCGTATATAGGTAGTTCATAGAGAATTAAGTTAATGTGAAAAATTAGTATTTGAAGAAACAGCTGTTAAATGTCTCATTATTGGTATTAAAAATTTTTATTGTGAGCGCATGACCAGGAAATGTTATAGCGTATCTTCTTAAAAGTCCTCCGTCTAATGGATATGTAATCTTTGAGTCGTACAACCTCAAATATTGCAAGAAAAGTTGCGTAGTATTATTTGCGTCTCTATACGTATTATCTTGTCGACATATCTTGTTATACATTGCGCTAAAAGACTGTGATTCTCTTCGATGAGATATTTCTTCTATTGCTTCATCTCACAAAGTACTCGAATAAATTATTTCGATTTTCGAAATAATTATCGCTCTTTAATTTTATTTATCATGGATTCTAGCCCTGTTTATGTTAGGTCGTCTCCGAACTCGATAATTTTTCTTTCTAATCTTCCGCTTCGTTCTGTATCTCGCGTAAATATTATCCTACCCCACTTGAAATGTAGCTTTTTACATTTTTTTTAAATTTCGTCGTCTCCTCGGATTTCAACACAGACACGGACAAAAGGAGTATTGATACTTTTTTCGAAATGTATTTTTTCCTCATTATTTCCTTTATTTTTTCTATTCCTTTTCTTTTTTTGGTGGGATAGTAGAGGATTGCCTTGATTATTTTTTATGTTTTATTTTATGTATTGGTTACATATTTTGTACCGCTTTGGTTTTAAGCCTCGTATTTTTTAATTTAAATTGCGCAGTATCTTATAAATCTTTTAGGTTCTCACAGATATTTTTCAATGCTTATATAACTCTCTTTTTTTATGTCTGAAAACGGGATATTCGTACTAAAGAAACAAAGAGACTTGGTATTAACGTCCTCATTCCTTGTTTTTCCTGGGAAGTCGAGACGAGACGAGACGAAATCCTGGAACGTTCTGTTCTATGCGTAACGCGGGCAGTGTCACTACTACGCACGGATGTTTCGTCTAAATCGAGAGTTAGTGAATGCGGGAAGAGGGTCGTTGGTGAGAATTATTGTTTCATTTGTGTTCTGCTGTTGGATGGGTTTGGCTCTAGCTTCAGCTTCCAAGTTCCCGTGAGTTGTTCGTATCCAATTGTCAAGATTGCTCCGCTTGGTGTAGAGTTATGTTCGATGAGTCAATTCGTAATTTGCTGTTCGAGTTCACTAGATTTGGGTTAATCAAGTCAGGTATTTATGCTCCATTGTGCTACTGGATATTTTAAACTCTATAATGGAATTGACTGATCAGGTGACGTGTTTAACGATTCTAAAGATTTATTTTTTTCAAAAGAGGAAACACCGGCTCGGTTCGTCTGTTACAGGAATTTGTTATCTCGACATTACAAAGAGTTGTCTTTTATTGTATTGCGTAAAGAATATACACTCATACTGTCCAGTTTTTGATTTATTAAATCGTAAGGCCTTTTCGGCCGCGTGGCGGCCATCATCAGAGCTGTTACAAAAAAGAGTTGTCTTTTATCTTAAAGAGCGGATTTACACATCCATCTCTTATTCTCGAAATGTGAGAGCTGCCAGTTCCACATCTTTGCAATAAAGAAGGAAATATTCTGAAAAGTTTTCACAAAGAAAAAAAACCCTCCGAGGGGATTCAAAGATCTTGAACAGTTAATGTGGACGCACTTTTAAGAGCTTCTTTTTTAAGAAGTCGCTGTTTTTTTCATACACCAATCTCTTAAGTACTTAGTATTTTCTGGAATCGGTTTTTATCTTCGACGAAACCTCGAGTGCGTGTTTTGTTGAAGAGACGCTGATGAGGTATTAGCAAAGATATTCGCTCGTGGAGTGGATTTTCCTTTTCAGTAAGTGAAATGAACCGCTGTGTTTTACTCGTGTACTTTTAGTCCTCTGAGGATTTGTTGTACACGATAGCGAAAAAAACACGTCCAAATTTTCAATAACAGAGATTTCTCTTCGAGTTAAAACTCTGGAATTGTATGGATGTACAGATCCTATAGAAATGCATTCCATTGATCATATTTCAACTGTACTCGACAATTAAACATGGGATGACTTAATAGATCAAAAATGTTTGTGGAATAAAATCTCTGATATTTTATGTGAATTACATTTGAATGAAACTCGGTATTCAATCCAGTGGGTGGAACCAAAATTTTCTTTATGATTGAAAGAAAAGAATATGCCGAGAACCGTTTTCCTGCTCGCATTCGATTTAGCCAATGTACTCACAATACAATCGTAACCTTATTTCGGCGTTTCTCAATAGACCGACAAGCGCCTCCTCCCATTCAAGACTCAATTGATTCATCGTTCCCTATCTACTCTTCCCCCTTCTCCACCCATACGCATTTGCGGTTCCCCGCCACACCGCCGCACGGCGCCACAGTCGCCTCTCATCCGATGGCATCATCACCGAAGTATGCGAGGCTCTTCGATCCCATTGAAACAGTTGACGGGCGTCCCCCCGACGGACAGAGGCGTCCCCGCAGCCCTCATCGCTTCGTCTTCGCCCCACCCCACCCCCAGACCGTCCCATCAACGCACGGCGGCGTCGCAATGCCTGGGCAAAGCGGATACCGGATGTTCACGTAAAACTGGGGGATGCGGACTGAAGAAACAAAGTCTGTGCAAAGTCCGAACGGAACAAAATTTATTCTGCTAATTTCATATTTTCGACTAATGCATTTCATTAATTAATTATTTTAAAAAAAGAAATTTTCAGTAAAAAAGGTCGTTCAGTTCAATTAATCAAGATTTCTTTTAATGTAAATAAACCAAAAAGTTATGTTGTCATATTCTTATTTATGTCCGAGAATACGTATTGTAGCACGAGGCCACATTCGTTGCTTGTTTTTGTAACATATTTTTGTAGCTTTCACAACACATCTCGAAGGACGGGAAAATCATAGGCACTATTAGAGTATCGTATCGGTATGGACATTAATCCTTATCAGAGGAGCAACAATTCGAACTAGTATTTCTATCACTGATTCTACTTATACTGCTTTTGTGTGAAATGCCATTAGTTTTCATGATCCTTTCATTCGCACCTTTTTTTGCATCTCGCGTTGTACTGTGCTCTTTGGTGTTTCTCCTTCCTTCTGATCCTTCCATCTTAATTGGTATTCGTTCCACTTTTCGTATCGTCTTTTCTTTCATTATTTTTTAAGTATAAAATTATCTCTACTTTCATCATTCTTCCACTACTCACAGAAAGCCAGTTTCTTAGATAATCACCGTTCACATGACCTTTATTTCCACGGCATATTCGATCATCATCACATTCTCGTGTCATCTTGTATCTCGTCCTCAACAAAGGATAACCCAAGTGCAGCTGGTCCGGTTCCACATCTCCCCGCACCACGATCAGTTGGTGTGTCCAATGCCCCCATCTACTCCACAACATAACATGCCGGTGGAGGGGGAAGATGACGTCAGTTGCGGCAGGTCATCCAAATCAACGCCTACAATGCTGGATCATTGATAGAAGGGAAGGATTACTGTCTCTGTGATGATTATGGGGTGATTCTCATTAACCATTTTTATGATTTTCGTGATAATTATCTATCACGCTTAGAAATCTATACAGTAATACATTGTCTGTCGAGTTAATTGTACTCGTATTATAACCGAAAACGTTATCTATATTTGTTGTATTTATGACCATTAATTTCGGTTTGTGATTTTAAGATATTTATATTCAAACCGCCCATCCCGTATCTTACGTAATGTTAACATTGTGTGTTTAACGTTTGACGTCATCATATTTCTAATAGTATAATTAATCCTGGGGCTATTTACAAACAAACCCCTGGCATCCCGATCACTCTCCCTTCGTCCAAATCGCCCCATAATGTTTTGCATGGATGAATCACGAGATGAATCGTTCACCCTGCTCTTACTGTGCCTCCAGTAGTGTATTTTTCTTTAGAACAAACGATGTTAGTAAACACTCGTCGTATTGTAATAAATTAATTTTGAATAATTGTGTAATATTATTGTTTACATTACCTGAGTGATAAATGAGTCAATTTAAAAAGTGAAAGGTCGGATTCCTCAACTGCATTATTGGGGATTTTTGAAATAGAACGCGAGCCTTTTGATAATCGATCGAAACTGGATGATTTTGGGTCAACTTGTTACGCGAGTCTGATCAGATCTGAAGAGGCTGACTAGTTTAGCAGGCTTGATTACCTCATCCGGCGAAGCTTTGATGGAAAGATTCCTCTGTGGTCGTGTCTTGTGGTTACGTCCTCTTACTCAATCGTTCTCTGAATTACGATGTGTAACGTTTAGTCACTCGATCATTACTTCAGTGAATGTGTATTCTCCAATTACACGACTCTTTTTATGAGGACAAAAATATTTGCTCGTAAAATTCGCTTGTATAAAATTGTTGTTGTTTGCTAATGGTGTATATTCATGTTTTATGTAGGTATTAAGAACGTCAAAAATTAAAAGTAATCAAAATATTGATTAACAATGTAGTCGTGAAATTAAAATGGAAAAAAATCATGTTGCTTCATATATTACTCTATTCTTTATGCAAAATCTCCAGTTTTCGTTACAGATTTTATCCTAGATGCTTCTATATCACTTCGAACAATATATGAATTTACGAGTTCTCTACCCTACAAATTATCTAAAATTTTGGCCACAACCAATGTGACCTTTCATTCACAATGATACGAACTTAAATTTGATATTTATTTTCTAAGGAATAATGATTTATACTCTTCTTAAGCAATATCCTTAAGTTTTTCCCAGTCACGGTATTACTCCGCAGATCAAAAAAGTTCATGTTTACCATGTCATTGCATGAAGTAGTGTGCTGATCACATCATGAGATAGCAATAGGAAGCGGTTTCGATGGCACTTCCTATGAGTAGGTCTTAAACCGCAATCGCTCGGAGATTCTGTTGCAACGCGAACCGTTCCTTGGGGGACTCCCGTGCGTGATGTCACGGTCCCCCCCACCCCATGACTGAACTGTCTCTCATCATCTCCGCGTTTCCAAACCACCAATCACGCCATACTGATCATTACTCGTTATCAAATACAAGTGTATTAAGAACGTAATTATATCGTTGATGAAAAAATTGAGGGAAATTGACGTTCTCATTAATGATTTCTCTGAAAGATATTTATATTTCGAATATTGCTTAGGCATATCTAGGAATACATTGTCTCCAGTCAAATATTGCTTAGTATATCCCCAATTTAAGTATTGCTTATTAAATGCCAGTTTTCTTTTGAAATTTATTTCCATGAAAAATTGAAAATTGGACACAAATCAAGGAAAATAATGAACCTAACTGTACTTATCTGTAATTAAAAACGTATGTGTAATTCACGTTCGTGTTTACAAGGTAGAACAATGTTCAAGGATTATATCCTCTTCCACGCTTGCGATTTGTACTTTAGCATTTGCTTTTCTTGTATGAACGTTTTGTCCAATATACCCCCTTGCTGTCTCAACGGGAGGGATTTCGTGAGGAAGTTGGTCACTTCATCATCTGCTCCGTCCGCATTACATCGTTGTGACGGACGTGACGCACCGGAAGTATTTGGTTGTAAACAGCGTCTCCGCTGCCGCGCCAACCAGAACAACGATGACGTTCTCTTGTTATTAGCTGCGAGTTCAGATATTTTTGCTCGAGATTTCCTTACTCTATCATTTCCTGTATGTTAAGGTAATCCAATTTCCGTATCCTCGTTTTTTTTCGTTTTTTTTTTCGTACGTAACTCTTTATATTAAGAAAAGTAATATAATGAAGTCAGAAGTGTCAATCAAATTCTGATTTGGTGTCATCCCTTCATTTTTTTCTTAGTTTCCATTGCCTTAATCTAAACTGCGATTTGGTGACGGTTATCATGAATCAAATATTTACTAACCTAGAACCAGAAAAATTAAAAATTCGGCTTGCTCTGGAATCCTCGCTCTCCTACACATGACGAGGATATGCAAAATTAAAGGTTATTTATTGAAGATGAGTTTTCAATCCCTATTGGTTTTCTCTAATATCAAATGTTTATAACGCTATTTCTGTTTCCCTGTTATTACTTTGTATACTCCGGGAATCGTGACCTAAATTTTTCCCTCAAAAATATTCGAAGTTATGCATCGTGTTATGGGTGCATCCTCCACCCGTCTCTCTCATTTTCCCATGAAACACATTAATGCAGCATGTGTCTGAACAACCTTATACCTATAACGATCCTCGGTCTTGTGACTCGTTCGCCGAGCTGGTCTCGTTGTAATGATGCAGATACACATTTATGAAACAAGGCCTAGGGAAAATATCCCTTCCTGCGTCGTATAGCTTCGTGATACGTGGGAGTTCCCCATCCACAAACACAGTGTTCTGCGAAAAGGACGTGGTCGCCGACGAATAAGCCCTCGGAGAAGGGGAGGGGGAACAGGAGGGTGGCAGGGGGTTGAATGTTGAAGGGGACGTACAGTCGGAATATAGAAAATTGAACTTATTGAAATAATAAAAGTGACACTGCGTATTAACTGGATAAGATGTAAATTTTTAATCTCTTGTATTAGGTATCTACCTACCAATGAGGTATAAATAGTAAGAAAGCGAGTCATGAAAGTTTAAACTCTCAACTTCCGAGTACCTACTCGTGGAGGAGTGTTTGCAACGTCAACAGCCCTCAGGTGAAAATTGTGACGGACCGGGACTCGAACCCAGGACCACCTGCTATATTTGAGTCCGGTCCGTCGCTGTTGACGTTGCGAGTCATGAAAGTGTTCAGAATTTTTAATTATTTCAAATTATATCTCTTAAATTAAAATACTTCTGAATGACGATAACACTAATACGAATATATACAGCAATAGTTAACAATTATCTCCCATTTTTTTGCTAGTCTTTAAGCTACTGCGCTTCCCCAAATTCTGAACCACCTCAAATACGAATTTTTCCAAATGGAATTCCGTATTTTAAATTAGTTTATTGTCCTCCACGTGGTCATATGCAGTTTGTAACTGCTTTCTTTGACAATAAATTTATTTTTTATTATTATAAAATTAAAATTTAAAAATTTCTACTGTCATTTTCGACAATAAGTTCCAGAATGTGATAAATTAACTCTTAATTATTTTTCAGAATATCCCTAATGTCACAAATTTTATTACTATATATCTTGAGTTTTCTTTTCTTCCATTTATGCTTCCCCTTCAATAAATTTATTGTTTACTATTTTAATACATGTAATTGAGAGATGGAAACAGAGTTGAAGGGAGAAAATGCCGACCGACAGCCGTGTCCTCGCTTCCACACGATCCCATTGGCTGAGCGATAGAGCGTGGATTCAAACCCTTGCTCTGCTCTCGACCGAACTAGGTGAGATTTTCCCTCATCTATTCGAGACAAACGTCGATTCGGCACCACAATTTCCCCGGCCACCCAACATCTCTCCTTCCTAATTCTCTTATCCAAGTGACGGTTAGATGAAAGAGCAGACAGACCTCATGGCCTGAACCTCGCCAAAAGACATGAAATAAATAATTAATAAAATGTTGAAATACCCTGTATTGACTTTGTTCGGAGTAGTGTTTAAAAAGGAAAATAAATGAAATTCATGAATTCATCTTAAAAACAAAAAAAATATTACAGTAGTAGTGATGTAAAAATCGTTGGGGGCTGGTGATGTAATATATAGTTAAGATTTGTAAATTAATTGTTCGATAGTATCATTCGGGGAGAGGCAACTCGGCTGTGGAGATATGACGAAAGCCGAAGCGTGCGTTGGGTGTATGGAGAGCGGACTGTTTGGCAGAGGCTCTCGCCCGATCGACGCGGGACGGCTGCGGCTGCAGTTGATCCGCAACCGCCGCTGCGGTCGCTTTATGCGGCTTCGAAGCGTCTGCTACTAGAGCGGAAACGAATGTGTCGATACGGGATGGTGATCGTATATCCTCTTACGTCACTCCGTGTTTGTTTTTGTTTTTTTTCTTTTATTTTATTTTTCGCCTTTCGAATGATCCATTTCGCTGCGTGGACTAGTAATGGCGTTTTTTGATCTTTGATTTATTGGGTCCATTTGCACTTGTTAAGTGATGTCGATATTGCGTCAGTGTTTCTTATCGAACTACTTTTGCTTCGGCGGCTTTGACAGTTGTAAAAGGTTTGTTTTGAGTGCCCATTTTTTGGTGGATGTTTTCTATGACCAGTTAACCAATGAGTGACATTTAAATTTTCTTCTCCGTTTGTTTTGCCGCGTATACCCATAAAAACAATAACTTTTACAAGAACACGATGAATGAAACTATTTTTTTTGTTTCCATGTTAATTAAATATAAATTTTATACAAATCAGCGAAGGTAACACTAATGTATTGGAAATGTACTCTCAGAAATATTATATTTTCAGCTGATTATATAACAAAACAATGACATCTTTAGTTCGTTCATGACAATTTCGTACAAAACATTTCACACATAACCTTAGAGTATTTTCGAGAACATAAGTATATCTCGAAAAAGTGTCTAAAATCGTTTCATTTTTAATTTTGTAAGTTCATAAACAGTTCAAAAAGCATTCCATTTTAATCTTGTCGAATACAAGAGAGCCTCTCGTACTGTCGTTTCATGTCGTCTTTCTGACACTAGCCTTTCCCTCCCACTGTATCCTTCCCCAGGGCATAACTGCTAATCACCCGCTGCCAATGCCCATGCAGCGTCTCGATCGTAAAGAACTGCAAAGGGATTCTTAATTACTGCTCCTAAAGCAGTTACTCTTTGATTGAACCCGTCATCGCCACAACTTCATTCCCGCTTGATTACATCTTCTTTATTCAATACTTCTAGGCATAATGATCGTGAAATTGGGAATTGAAAATCATGAAATGATTCATCAAAACGAAAAAAACATTAATACTATAATTTTGTTAAAACGTAATCACGAATCATCTTTTGAGTCTTGGGTAAATGTCTTGAGAAAAAAAACTGAATTACTAAACATAATAAGTTTTTTACGTGTATCGCGAAAAGCAATACATTATGTTGATCTTATTTTACTTCTAATAATAAATGTGTAACGTAATAATCAGTCAGTACAGTCTTTTAATCTTTGGGAGATACTGTCTTTGAAGTTAAGTTATACTTATGTGGATATTACTAGTTTTGAATTTATTGTAATATTTATTATTTCGTTACCGTACGAGGTGAAACGAATCAGCCTCATAAGAATCTATTTCTTTCCTTCATTTTCTTTCCCACGACGAAATTTTTTGTTGCTTCCACATATGTTACTTTACCCTTCTTCACTCTCTCCCTCGCATCCCCTTGGGCGACGCAACCCCTCGAGACTCAGTCTGCATGCAAATACGAAGTCATAAAGCGTAGCTAGCCCTACCTTCTATCCTACTCCACCCTCGCATCGCACACCGCCATCTTTATCTCATCGACATCGTCAATCCACAGTCATCTATCGTCAGCTCGGGGAAGAAGTTCGCAGTTACCGTCTCTCGGAACACGATTGAGTGATTAATGGCTAAAACATGGGTCAGTGATTGAGTTTGGTACTGTCTCATCAAGCTCCTACGACATGAGGTTTTTCTCGAGAGAAGAGTTCGTCACCAAAAACTTCACACTTAAAAATGCATTATTTCGTTCATGGCGTCCCCTCGCGGTCGAGTGCATCTCGAAGTGACGATTTAGGCCACTCTGCACGAGGGAATGAGGGAAGGCTACTTGAGACCATCGTTGGTTTACCGGTTCCAAAACAAATTCTTCTCATTCGAACAATTTTATGTTATAGTATCTTCTGATATATTTCTCTAGTCCCTACACTATTTCAAAAATTGCCTCCCAGATAGCTCGGCAGTGTATGATAAGAACCACGGTTTTGTAAAATTTTATTTTTTAATTCACTTTTATCGATGTTATGATATGCCTGGTAAAAGATTGGTAATGTTTCTATAATTTTTTTCGTTTAATTAAAAACCACGCATCACTTTGTTTCAACTGATCAAATCTCCGTCGTGATATTATGATACAGTTCTTAAGATATTAATTTTCGTTTTACATTTGTGCATAGTTACGAGATCAAAGTTTTACGTATACAAATCATTTTTATTCTAGATAGCTATTAGATACATTATAACTTGTAACGCTCATCATTCTTTGTATGTGTGAATACTCTCTGAGGTTCGACTAGAATAGATATTAATTCTCTAGAACCTATGTCGGAAATTATTGGTTGGTCTCAAGCAGGGGCAGATCCAGGATTTTATTTCGGGAGGTCTTAAAGAAAATTGTTTTCAACGTGTGTACTGTTTTTTTTTCTTCTAAGTAGAAACTTCCTTTTCTATTTCTATCTCGTATTTTGTGAAGGGCATGTGCCACCCCCCCTCCCCCTTGGATGCGCCACTTGTCTCAAAATTGTTGTCTTCAATGACTAAGAGATGTTCGATCATTTGATCACCCGATCGATTCTTATTCTGAGTCGATCACCAGTGTCGTGCATCGTCGCTTGTTTCCTCACGAGGACGTCCCTGTGCAGAAGGAAGGAAGGAAGGAAGGAAGAAAGGAAGGATCCCTGGACGCGCGTGTGCTTTATGACGCGAAAGGATACGAGGGAGGAAAGCAGTGTACGCAGAAAGGGGACGTCGATGCGCTTGTCGCGGCGGTAAATGCGTGCGAGTAACTGGTGGAAGACGACGACATGTCCCCATTCATCCTGGGTGGTCATGACTCCAGATCTTTACTTTCCGCCTCGGGGTAAATCATTCTCTGTTACGTCACCCTATCCGGACCACACACGCGTATTCGCCAAGGTCTGTCGAACCAGGATTCGTTCTTGGAAGGAGTCACGATGCTGATTAATCTGTCTGTAGTTTATTTTTTGTCCTCTCCTATGTAGGGTGTTTCTTGGGGGTGCACGGTTCTGTTCGTCCACCCCCGACATTATACCGAGATCTGAGACCCTTTAAAGACTTGCGAGGATATATATATATA
>NNCF01129265.1:9065-133792 GCA_002313205.1 Laupala kohalensis | reverse complement strand
CAGTAGAGAAGAGAACACGTCTTCAAGAAAACAGCTGCGTGAGCCAGTGATACCGAGCGACGAGGTGCCTGATGGTAACGAGCGCGGCAAAAGCGCCCTCAAACCCTCTCTCACGAGAGCCGCTTTGCTCTATTACCGCGTAAGAAGAAGAAGAAGAGGGGACTCCCCTCCCTCTCGGTCGAATCGATCGATTTGAAGACTCGCCATTCGATACGCTGCTGATGGTCGTTCGATGGTAGCAGCCAAGTGTGTGCTGACGTCTTTTTATGCGGCGGTGGCAGTGGGTTTCCCCTTCAGCTCTTCTCCCCTCCTTTCCCAAACTCCTCATCCCCTCTCTCTCTCTCTCTCTCTCTTTCCTTTGTGCCTCGTCCGTCCGTCGGAGCTGTTGCTCCTGTGGGGGGCAGCGGCGGGGGTTAGTGCGTGGTGAAGCGACTGCAGTTGCTCTAGTGGCGGAGAAGGACAACGTTGGGAGCCACGTGGTCTCAGGTTCGTCTGCCGCGCACGTGGGTCGAAGATGTGAATGGAGTGACTGACGTTGGCGTTACCGAATGTTCCATTGTCTGCAACCGCGTATATTCGATTGTGTTGAAAAACATGTTTTTCCTTGTGTATGACTGTTCGACTCATTTTGATATTGATGTCTAACATGGTTTTGTCGTGTGTTCCACAGATATTCGGACAACTTTTTGTTCTGTAGTAATTTCTAAAGAATATTGAATTAAGCTCCATTTTATTCGTTGATAGTATTTGTATAATATTTCTCTAATTCCTGTCGCTTTTCTCCTCTGATTTTTTTCTCGTGTGATTGCAAGAATTATATGAGATAGTGAACGATTCACTTAGGTGAATGTAATTTCTTTTTCGTCATTAGAATATCAAAGATATTCTTTTGATTGGTTCGATTCGTTCAATAGTAAACTAGCGATGAATACAGAATTTAAAGTTTTTGATTTTAATTTAAGAAAATTGTAACATATACTTAGCTTTAATGTTTCAAACACTGAACTAATGAATGTTTTCCTATCTTTCCAGGTGAGTTAGTGTTCTGTAAATTGAACAGCCGTAAGCTCTTATTGGTAGGTGAGTTGAATGATAAATTATTTCTGAACACTAATTAATGTGCAACATTAACGTATTGCCCCCTAAATTTATTCTTCTGAGAATCAATCTCTTGTAACATTTTCTTGAAAGAATAACGTACTTCACCAGCATCCCGATTACCTCATCTCTCGCATCGTCTTCTCGTATCGGGGAGCGGGGGGAGGGCGGTGAATCTGAAACAAAAGTATCCGCATGACGGTCCAGCTTCCATTGCTGCGAATGCGAGGTGTGGGCCTCGCGAGCCTCGTGATCCGTGAGCCTTGTGAGCGCGCACGGACGCCAGTTATGTGACCGAAGCGTCTCACGTGAGACGGATACAATACACACGTGCGATGCGGAGCTTTTCACGAAAGATTTCTACCTGTCCTCTCGGACGAGCGGAAGAGGGAAGTAGATGAATCCCTGTCTTTTGCATATCTTACTTCTCTTTGTGACGAATATCAGGACGATATCAATTAGAGGTTTTTGAGGTAATATACGTAGGCTCACTTTCCTTTCTCCGAAATTACTGGCATTGCGATATACTTGTTTAATCACAGTTCATCGAAGAATCTTCTCAGTTAGTTTGTATTTGATTTGGCATCAAGAACAGGTAGTATTTTAAAAGGAATTACTATTCTGCACGGCACAATGGTGAAATATCGTTTTCGTGTCGAAATTATTGTTAAATATTTAGTTCATTTTAAACTTTTAACCGTCAAAGGGTCAAAAATATATGTGGATATAACTTGAATATGAGATGACAGAACTAATACTTAACTGTTTACGATCGAGGATAATTTATAAGGGACGACGAAAAGGGGTTCTGCACACCAACTGTACAGTCATCATTTGCTTCTGGGACACGTGTCCGATGGGGTTGGGGTCGTCTCCCGATTGCCATCTGCACCAACTACTTCTCACCCCCACCCCTCCGCTCCTGACAGACGTACGTTTCATTAATCTAATTACTTCATCGCGTGGGAATCAATAGGGCCAAGTTGGCTGCTTCGATGTCTGTTACTGTTTTCTTTTATCTATGATCGGTGAATGGAATTCTTTTTTAGGGGGCAGAGGGTGATTGGATAGAAGATATATTCGTCTACAATTGTCCCGACTGTTCTGAGTTCTGTGATGAGGATTCGAAAAAATACCTGAATAACGAATTCTATGGAATAAAAAATATAACAATAAATTTCATCACCGAGGAATTTTATTCCAAGAATCGCTTGTATAAGCCAGCGTTTCTGTCGGGATAAGCACAACAATTCGATCCAATTCTGTTCGAAAATTATTTTATTTTATCATGAAAATCGTTCTCGTTTGCTGTTCGAATAAAACACGTCTCTGTGCGGGAGACTTTTTACATAGCTCAGTGTTTTACCGAACTACCATACGAATACAGCTTTGATTTTCAATGAAAATTAGATATCCATAAATATGACGTATTAATATTTTTAAATGGAACTTGGAATTCACCCTATCATTTTTCAATTTTCTTTCCTGTCGTCAAATCCGTAGGTATACACCGGGTTTAAACCCGGTTAAAAATCGTGAATTTAGTGTTTTTTCAACTCTTATGATTTTTAAAACTATACTCAGAATAATCTATAGTTCGATAATAACTTGTACATGTAAATTTACAAACATATTTGCGTTAAATTACAAACATATTGACATTATATATGTATTATAACTCGCAGCTAACTTTTTATCTTATCTAGGAACTTTTGCTGAAATTTTTGAATCCGCCTCTGCCTTAGGGCCCTTGATCGGAATTGATGGGATGGTCCCTTGCTTGCTTCCGGAGAGTAAATTAGTTTATTGTCCTCCACGTGGTCATACGCAGTCTGTACTGTTTTTTGACAATAAATTTATTATTATTATTGTTTTAACGCGTGATGGACCAGAAGCGTGATCCGGAGTAGAAAGAGAGCCTCTCCCGAAGAAGCACAAATTCTGAATTACTTTTACTCTGGAGAGATCCCGAGATGGGAGAATTGAATATCGCATTGCCAACATTGCATTGGTAAACATGCGTTGTTGCATGACGTCATTCATAAACGATGAAACAGGTGCATTTTCAATAAAGGACGAAATTACGCTTTTAGTTAATTATTAAGAAAAATGTGGTTTATTTGCTGTTTAAATTCCTCTCATAATTTTAATTCTAATTGCACACCCCCTAAACATTTTGCATCATCCTCTCATAAACCCATTTAAGATTTCAGAGTTTCAACTTTCAGAAGGGCGACATGAAATATTACCTTTTTCTCGACGCACAGACATGAAAATGGTGAACGTGAATACAAATCAACTATTTACACCCTGATGGATACTACAATGTAAAGAACACATTAGTAGTCGAACCCTACACAGTGGCGATCACGAAAGACTATTGATTCATTCTTTCAAAGAAAAATCTGTGAACACAATCTCTTTTCTTCCTCGGGATATTGAACAGCCGGTAATAATCAAAACCGAAATTAAGATCTGTGAATATGTCGTTACAAGTCGTGAAGGATTTAGATCGAAATCAGGAGTGGGGGTGGGGGTTGATGAGAAAAACCCGATCGTTGTCTTGCTGAGTCAGCAGCAACATATGCAATCCGTGCGCGGGTGTGTGAGTGTTAAGAGAGAAGGGAGAGGGCGCCAGGTAACGAGGATGGTTGTTGCCTGGGGGGGGGGAGGGGAGGGGTGAGTTCGGTTGAGGGAGAACGGGTCGACACGTGAGCTTTTGACATGTGGCGTGCGTTACGGTTCGTGTAGGTTGGTTGCTTCGACTCACAGAAATCGCTGCCACCGTGCGGATCGCATGATCAATCCTTCGTTTTCGTATTGTTCGGAATGGTTTACGCCTACGTCAGAAGTATTGCAAATGTTAACAGGACACGATAACATTTCAAGCATATCTATACTGAATAAAGAAGGTGGATGATGACAAATAAATGTGTGGATCGGGAATAGACAACGCAGAACATCAACTCCCTTCCGATTTTTTCTCCATTTTTTATTAGTATTAACCAATTTTTTCAACCGTCTGACCACGACCTGGGTTTGATTTTATCACTTCTTTATTTCTCTGCTTCTTTCCATCCTTTTTTATTTATCACTTTGTCTTGTATCCTCATTCATGTTAACTGGTTGTTTTTTTCTCTTTTTGCTTTCACGTCTGGAACTGTCTTGCTAACTCATATTTTATTTCTTTCCTCACACTGCGGAACATCAATTGTGCGAGTGTCAGTTTTATGACGACGACCGCAGACAATATACTGACATTAATCAGGAAGGGTTTCTTCACAATACGAAGCTGCCCAGCACTGATATTGACATAAGAGGAGTGTGATGTGCAGATTTTGCAAACAAATCAAGTTTAATACAAGATCTTGAAAGGATATATTTCATTAAACTGCAGGAATTGAATAGTAGATATGCACCCGTAGTGCGAAAGGGCACATCCTTTTGATGCGACGAAGTGGAACAGTCTTTAGAAAATATATTAAAAAAGAAAAATATATATATTTTAAATCTCTCTGTTGACTCTGTTATAGGAAGAGATTTAATTTTGTTTTAAAGTGTATTGTTCGACTCAGTCCTAGTAGCGTATTCCCGAAATTGTGTGCGCAATATTATATTTATGAACAGGGTTAAGAATTCAGGCGCAAATTTTGTATGAAAAAAGGAAAGAAAAGGAACTAAAATAATGGAAAAGGGGACAAAATGGTGCTGCTTCACTCAACTAAGTCTAGAATCATCTTTCTCCCATTCAAGTTTATTGAGTAGCTAACGAATATGAGGTGAGGCTAATAAATAACGAGACTGCGCACCTCATATCTCACAGTCGCATGTTGGAAGGTTGGTATTGGGATGCAGTTAACCTTGAACATTCAAGAAAAACCACCGTTCGTTTCGTTGTTCTAACGACAATAGTTTGGTTTTCAGCGACAGTCGTATTGGACGATGTTCTGTAGGAGTGCCTCGATCACGGTGAACTTACATATCGAGTAGCTCAGCTCATTAACCTCAAATTCCTTGTGAAATTAAAGAAGTCGCCATCGTAATGTTTTCATATGTTAACGGACGTGTTTGGCGATAGTGCTATGACACGTGCGTGAGTGTTTGTACGGTACAAACGGTTTTCAGAAGGTCGGGAATAGGTTGAAGATAATGAAGGGCCCGGTCGCAGTGTGAGTTTAAGAACTGAAGAAAACGTTCAGAAAATCAATGGAATTGTGCGGAAAGACCGCCGTCTGAGGATTTGGATAGTTGCAGAAATGGTGAACATTAACAAAGAGACAGTAAGACAAATTTTGCATGATGAATTAAATATGACAAAAATTTGTGTAAAAATGGTTTCGAAAAATCTCTCTCAATAACTAAAAGACAATGGGGAGGACATTAGCTCTGATGTCATGTAACGACTCAAGGGAGAACCGGACTTGCTCACACGAGTCATCACATGTGATGCAACATGGATCCTTCAGTTCGACTCAGAAACGGAGCGTCCATAGATGCACTGGAAGACTCCCACATCGCCAAGAATGAAAAAAGCGCGAATGAGCAAGTGAAAACTGAGGGCGATTTTTTCCATATCAGGGGTGTTATCATGACCGAATGCGTGCCTGAGGGTCAAACCGTTAATCAGAAATTCTATAAAGAAGTCCTAATCAAGCTGAGGGAAAGAGTAAGGACGAACAGACCGGATTTGTGGAAGAACGACGCTTGGATTCCCTATCAGTACGACGCGCCAGCCCACAAAACCCTATTTGAGAAAGCCCTATCTGTATTTCCAGCGGACAAGCGTATTCCTGTGCTCGAACATCCTCCATATTCACCAGATCTGGTTCCCTGTGACTTTTATCTATTTCCAAAAATTAAAAGTGCATTGAAGGGAACACATTTTCAGTCTGTTGAAGAGGTAGACACAAAAAACGGCAGAATTGTTGAAGAACGTGACAATGGATGTCCTACATCATTGCTTCGAACAATCGAAGACACGAATGCAGCGGTGCATGCGAAGGGGAGGGGAGTATGTTAAAGGGGATAAAAGTTAGTTGTAACTTTGTTTGCAATAAATCCCATTTCTGCCACCAGCCTCGTTATTTAATTGCCACACGTCGTATAATGAATCATTACTCTTCAGAAGAAGGAAAGAATATGACGCAGTTGTACTTCACGATGTTAAGTATTTCTACATTTTAAAAAAAAGTCTTTCTATTAGAAGATAGAAGTAAATGCCAAGAGAGGTGTACTTGCGAGAAAAAAGGATTTGCCTCACACTCAAATATTTTCCAGTGTCGCAGATGTACTTTCAGTCACGCGTTTTCTCAAAGTAGATATGCTCATACCAAGTTCTTATTTTATCTGCTCATATATTCTGTAAATTTGACTATGTTTCACCCTGCACTTGCAAGAGCTCTTACGAAGATAATCTCCTTACAAAATTTTTATATTGCGTTATATACAATTAACATACCGATTATGGTTACCAAAAACCTTTTGGTAAATCATTTTTTATTCATAAAATACCTATTTTAGTCATCATATTTACATTCGATGGGATGGGTGAGACTACGTTGGCTGAGTCAGTTCTTCTCGGTTTGGTTTCCTCCAAGGGATGTCGCAATCATCGGCAAGTATTTGAACTCAGGTCCCTTTTCTCGGTTTCCTGCAGAATTGGAGAACACGTTAGATATGGGCGTAAACCCCAGGACATGAACCTGTGCTGTATGGCAGCGGTGCAGTGCTTTATCCCCTGAGCTTATTAAATTACGAGGAGACAATGTTGGTTACTCCTCGTGGGTGTATTTCACTAGGATGATATTAGCCAGTTTATTAAAATAAGTGGTAATGAAGGGCTTAGTATCTTAACTGTTTGAGTAGTCTCCTCTTTCAAAGTGAATGTCATTCTCTAGAACTGAGTATTTTTTTTCAAACAATGAATAACTGTGAATATCAAAAGGTATCGAGTTTACCCATCTTGAATACCGTGAATTTGCTTTGGAATCATGTTGTATCAATATACTAAACTCCCTCGCTCCCTACCAGAATTGTTACTTCTCAATTTTCTTCTATTGACGCAAGCGACAGGGAAAAAGCACTTGGTGACACATCTGACAGACGAGGATAAAAGAGACTTTTTTTTTTACACAAAGTTCCCTTTATTTTGTATCCGAAGGCTCTCGCGTCGAAGGTAAACTTCATTGCACGGGAAGTCGACCTCTGAACTCCTTCGATCTATGCGTCACTCACGAAACAGCCTGCGAGTAGCCAGCCTTTCGTGCTTCGTGGCAAACATTGGCTTCGATCGCGAGGAACGGTCGGAGATTTCGAAAAGCGATTTGATTCCTTACTAAGAACCGTGAGCGCTCATATCTGTCACGTTCGGTCGTTTCTCCCGCTTCTCGTCGCCTTCAAAAAAAAAAAAAGAAGAAAAAGAAAGAACCTCGATTCTTGGAAGGCAAATCACAGGCTTGCGAGATTTCGTTTCATTGACGAACAAGAATGTCAAGGTTCTTCGGATTATTTGATAAAGTTTTACATTGGATTGACTTCTCATTTCGGCTGACTCAATCACAAGTTCGTGAACTGAAATAATTCCGTGAGAGTAGACAAAAGTTTTTAAGGTAGTTTAAGTTTTCAATCGACGTAACAGAATGTACTCTCCTGGATAAAACTTTGTGTCGTGTATTTAAAATCGTAAAATCGCATAGCATTTTCTACTGATATATGTATTGGGATTTTCTTTTAGGAATTTTGTACCTGCGAATACGAGCACTGTGCTATTAAGAATAGGAATTTCATCTAGATTTTTTCTTCATTGTAGTATTCATAAATGAGAAATGTAGCTAAGTGCTATTGAAGCTTATCAACATACGAGATAGGAGGTAGGTGATAAGGAACGTGGACCGATTAACTTGGCCCACGTGGAAGTGTTAGTAGGAGTAGTTAGTAGTAGTTAGAGTTAGTGATACTAGGAGCAGTTGGATGTGGATAGAAGAAGGAGGGTTCGCTTTTCAATGGTCACAGCTTTATGAACTGTGACATTGAAGTGAAAAGCTACAATTTTTTTCTTCTGACCCCGCCTGGAATTGAACCCGGAGTTGGACTCAGTGGCAAGCAAGCATGCTAAGCCCCGAGTGAAGTTTGCCAATTGGTGAAGCAATGTTCTTTGTTTCGTCCCCTTGAAAATTCGTTTGACGAGTGCTTATTGAAGGCAGTGTTATGCAACGTGTTCTCCGTCCACTTGCTACAAATTCCGTCATTTGAACTCGAAAATTGCGGTCCCAAGTCAAAGGTCGTTTTAAGAAGGTCGCATCAAAACTTTATACTCGTATGCACAAGAAAACGAGAACCCATTTTCGCAAGCACTGTATTGTGTAGTGCTGGGACTTAATGTCACGCTAACCTTATTATCGGTTCATGTGGACATCATGCATGTTTATTTTCCCCGTAATTGTTCGATTTAGGCACATTTCCCTTTTCTTATAGACAACGCTGTTGAACTATTATTTTGGGGACAAAGCTACGCTTTTCAAGATTTTTTTCTCTTTCAGTAATAAAGAAGTAAGGATTGCATCAATAGCACGTATATAATCTGGTCCACGGAATTAATTTTATATTGTTTGATAAGGTTTAATACTAATTCTAAACTACCGTAAAAAATAATTTAACGTGAAAACTGGATGCAATTGTAGTACATACTCTTATATCTATTTTAACGTATTCTCTCTTCTCTATGTCAGTGTTATTTTAAGATATCGGGTTTCGATGACAAAAAAAGTTCTTCCTTTCCTTTCAATTATTTCTCTTTCGTCTTAAAACAAAAGAATGTATTTTTCCAAGAAAATTTTCACGGGACGTTCAGTTCGGAGAAGACAGTGGGGTACGGTCCTAAAATTTGCATTGTTTCGAATCTTAGGGGTTTGGGGTTGAAATTTTCGTGAGAGACTTTGCAGGGCATCTGGTATAAAGTGAGTCGAAGTATAAAGTGAGGATGAACAGGGAGGGAGTGGGAAGGGGGGGGTTAGAACTGGCTGACGACTTCGGCGGAGAAGGCCGATTGGTCTGACAGATGAGGGATGGGAGAGATGGTAGGGGGAAGGGGTGGGGTTGGAGGCACGAGCCATGGAAGGCCGATCTGCAAAAGAGAGCAGGAAGACGACCCCAGCGTGGAGAGACTTCGAAGACTCGTGGTAAGGGGGTGTTGGGCAGGGGTGAGAAAGTGAATCGACACGAGAGAAGAAAGGGGGGAGGGAGGGGAGTAGGAGGAGAACAAGAAGAAGAAGAAGGAGAAGTAGAAAATGGGAGGAGGAGGAAGTTGTGCTAATTGCAGTAATTAAGATAGCTGAGTTTCTCGCAAGTCAATAGATGGATGGATGAGTCCAATTCCGTGCTCTGGCTGATGCAGCAGCATTAAAGACAAATGACAGATGCAAACAATTGAAAACCTTCAACTTTTCTGGCTCCGATCGATCAAACCCAGCGGCGATGGCAATGGGGGTGGTGGTGTAGGTTTGGAACAAGCGAGGGCTTTTGTAGCAAGGTGGTTGTCACGTCGACCGAAACTGTGGCGTGATCGGAGAAGAAAGTAACCACTGAATATTGAGACCATCATAACATTAACTGTTTCATAGGAGCATATGACAACATCTACAATGAAAGGAAGTCAATAGTTATGAATATTTCTTCTCCGATTTAATTGTGTTAAGCTAGTCTCCTATGATAAGAACATGCACCCTCTCGCATGAGACACAACTTAACAAAGAAAAGAAAACAAATCACGGGAATTGTATGGAGTCTACTATTTTAATTTAATTAAAATCAGAGTGTGTTCTTTCAAAATATTGTAGTAATATCTTCTTCAGAAAATTACAGTTTTTGACAGAAATTTCGTGAATCATTGTCTCTATCACAAAATTTGTTGAACCACACATAAAATAATTAAGTTTTACAAGCTATTTAATATGCATCTGTATTTATGGAGTGGTCGATTGATTAAAAATAACNAGTTTTACAAGCTATTTAATATGCATCTGTATTTATGGAGTGGTCGATTGATTAAAAATAACTCAATTATTTTTTATCTAAACACTGCTCTTAATTTAAGACGAGCCCAGAACCGTGTCCGCTTTGTGGAGATACAGTGTCGATCCCCCAACCCATCTTGCCCTGATCTTAGAAATCAAAGACATTACTTAAATATCCTAAATGATATTTCTGATGTATTAGAAACTCCCAGAGTATGCCAGAAGGTACTATCTTTTGAAATTGTCACAATTTGATTAACCGATTTAATTTTGTTTTTGTATTATTAAGTTTTCTTTTGCAATATGTATGTTATTATTGTGTTTGTTGTTAGTGATTTCTTTTCATTCGATGTAACAATTAATTTACCCATATGACTGTAATATTTCTTGTGTTCACTGATGACCTTAGACGTTAAAGAGCGATCTTAAATAAATATTTTTTTAAAAAACAGGGTTCAAGAAATGAGTTCAGAATCCTGAATCTGTATCACACTGCGTGTACTGACAGCTGATAAAAGTTGAAGTGACAGACTGCGTCTACGCTAATACGACCCTTACTTGCAAATGAGAGATTGTTAGCTATCATGCTTTTTGTTCTCTGTTGGCAAATCATTGTTAGTACTTTTATTTCCTATATTTGTTTCTTATCGATAAAGAGTGATCTGTATCGATTCAGTGCATGTGCAAATAGACTGTAAATAAGTTCTGCATATTGTATCATTTGCTGAAAAGCATATTCATCGCGTCATTAGAAATTAATTTTTTTAATCGTTAATAAATTATTACACTGAAATTATTACGTGTCGATATTTCGAGTTTTCAACGAAGTGCTCTTCATAATAATCAGGATCACAATAATATAATTATTCATTTGAGATGTTCTTTTCAAGAAATCCACTTGTTTGCATCGTCGTTGGAAGCTTCCTTGAGTCAGCTCACATCCAGAGGCCACTGACCTCATCGCTGGCGCTTTTTAATGATTCGCGCATTTTGCGAAATAACAGCTGGTTTTCCATTCGCCAAGAGTAAAGTGAAATGAGTTCTTATCGGACTCTCAGTGAACCACGAGAGAGAAATAGTCGTTATCGGTCGAGGTGGCAATGTAGTGTGAAGTACATATCTCGAGCTGTTTAGAATTCTCGTGCTGAGTTGCATTTTACAGAAAGATTATCAGATTTTACGTATTAATTCCTGAAAAAAAATAAACCGAAAGAATTCTTAACTAGTTATGAGCTTTATCAGATTAACTGAAGTACCGGCAGTATAAAATTTATTGCGTAATTAAAAAAATAAATATATACTTTTGCTAGGGATGGGGATCACGCCACTATTTATGGCTTGGACTAAATACTCCATACCATATGAAACTATGAAGAAATTTCAGTTGATTTATTTTATCATTACCATGGCAAATACCGATTTTGTAATTTGTTTAAATCATAATTTTAGCAATGAATTTGTGGAATTATTTAATTTCCGTGTCAAATGAACTCAAGTAGCCTGGTGCTTTCTCTCTCTCTCTCTGTATACTATATCAGGGTAGTGTTCTCCAACAGAGCCAGGCGTATTCCCTCCTCGTTTCCTAATCCAATCTCTTTCCCAGTGTTGCCAAGTTGTGCAGTTCGTTTCTATTATCCCTCACCTCCACCCACCGTCTCAGTTGCTTTCGTCGCCAACGTTGCTCCAGCGGAAATTAGCGTAACCCTCCTCTCAAGTCACGAGCCTTTGGGACCGCCTTTGGGTGCTAGGGTCGAACCAGAATCTATATGTCTCGAGACACCATTCGTGTTACCCTCTGGCATAGAGCCCTAAAAGGCTGCTGCCGAACTGGGGAATTCCCATATACTCGTAAGTCGCAGACTTCGTCGTTCAAACATTGCTTCGAGTTAATAAGGCTGGAGGTGGAGAGACGTGATTCAGTGATTCATTGGCATGACGAAATTCTTTCATAAAAGAAGATGATGATAATAATAATAATAATAGTTCTATTGCTATCAGGTCTGATCTTCTACATAACCACAGATGTAGTTTGAAAATTGGGAAGAAGATACATTGTGTGGCCGAGGAATCTAAGGTAGCGAATAGACATTTCTCTGGTGAGGGAAATGTCGATTCAACTGAAAACCTCACCAGTTCGGTCGAGCTGGGCGATTGAACCCACGCGCTTCACATGACCAGTGGGAGGGAGCGGAGTCGCTATCAATACGTACTGGTGATCGAATACTTTTCTGTCATTTTCGTAATTCAGTTCTCTGGTCGAGTCAGTTCCTTGTCCTTGATACGAGATCGCGGTATGAGGTTATTCTCGTCAAATATTCCATTTGTCAATGTTCAAGATTTGTATCAAATTCACGAATAATATATTTGAGTAGTAAATTTTTAAAAATTTAAACCCAAAAATTATCTAGACTTTATATTCCTGATGAGCCGTTCGCAATAGTACAGCCTCACAGCCGTTCCTACGAAGGGCATAGGACGGAGTACAGCCGTTCCTGCGAAGGGCATAGACGCGACGAAGGCCGATAAGGGCGACAAAGGGCGCCGGGTCGCATTGGGGTCCCTGCGCGCCTCCCTCCCTCCCCTCCTTTCCACCCGCCCGCCCTGCCACCTGTTGGGAGGAGAGTGAGTTAGTGCGGAGGGTGCGTCTGTTCTGGGATTCCCCCGATCGGAGGTTGGAGACACACGCGGTAAACGGCGCTTAGGGCGCCGATGTGTCGTCCATTGGTCTAAGGGAGAGAAAGAGATGTTGAGGGTTTACGGGAGATTGGGTTGAGATAAGGAAAATAAGTGATAGGGATGAATGAAAGTGATCTGATCGAATTCCAGATGCTATGGGTCATTCACTTAGTTTTTGCGGAAGTTTATCTCATGCTTCTGGGTTTCCACACCTGTGAAAGAATATGACATAGATTCTCCTTACAAAATGTATCCCTATTTGATTGTCTAGACGAAGAGAGATATTAAATTATTTTTCCATATACATGTAACATGGTTGTGTAATGAATGTAACTGATAGTGGATACTAGCACCGATAAAAAAAATATGAACTGTTGCATTTCAATTTTAAGATGTTTAAATTTAAGACCAAAGTTTTCTCTTATTGAAAGGAGTAGGAAAGAGTAATGAGATGAACAATAAAAAAACATAGAAATAATCAAATGGGTTTAAGAGGGAAAAAGTGATTTAAACGAAACCATTTTAATTCACATTTCCACACAGATTCATCGATCTCTTTTGGTACACGCTTCTACGTGTCATCGTCCCCAGCATCGACGCATCCAACCCAATTGTGGCTTGAACCAAACCCTTGTCGACACTTGGTCAGCTCCATCGCCCTCTACCCATTCGCGGTTGCTTTTGCGTCCGCATTGTTTATCGATACGTAGCACAATCGATTGCCGTTGTACAAACTCGCGCTCGGGCGAAGGCGCATACGAATCGACATTCCATCAAATTCTCATTCCGGGAGTATTCCGATAACCAGGAGTCGTACAGGCCAATGCGGATAGGACAAGGGCGTTGTATGTGGGGGAGGAGTTGCTTGTGTGGTAGGGTTGTTGACAGTATAAAACTACTTACGGCGGCGAATTATGGTGGTGGTCTTTGGGATGAGCAACGTTTGTGATGGAGGTATTCTGAATTTGGAAGGTTTTTCGTTTACTGATAGTAAAATGGAAGGAAAATTGTACGAGGTTTGAGAAGATATTCTGTTTGCTCAGTGAGAGGGTTCATAATTATGGAATTAATGCCACCTACTCGTATTCTGGAAATACCGTTCGTAGTTCATACAAATTATAGGTGTTCCTCAAGGATCAGTATTTACCTCAAATTCGATCTGATTTTTGTGTACTGTTCTACTGTAGCTCATACTCGTATATTTGCAGTTGTGAAGGACGGTATCTCCACGTATTTGGCGATGCGAATTAGAGTAGGGGATGGACAACGAAAAGGAATACTTAGTGAATGCTAAAAATATAAAGAGGTGAAGTATTGGGTAGCATTTAACAGAACGGCGGCTTTTGTTCTATTTTCGCTTTTCCACTCACAGCAACAGCAGGGATTGTATTTAGTCAATCAGAACTCGTCGTAGCGTTCAATTCTATCGCAATTTGGCAGTGATTCCGACGAGCTCTCGTTTGCAGAATGATCGAAAAACCGACAATCGCAGTGTTTCAGGCGATGACGTAGCGATGGATTTCGACAGTTGAAGCACGATGACCGTTGTCATTTGTTTTTTTATTTTCTCGCGTCGTCCGGTTGGAAGTGTGAAAGTTGACGATGGAATTGACACACCGCCGTATTTGATTGCGGCGAGATGGAGAGGGAGAAAAACACCAACCGGATGCGGGAAATTGTCTTTTGTTTAGTGACTGTAGATTAAGAGTATTTTCCTTCGCATTACAATTATTGCTTGTTTCCTGTGTCACACTTTCTTCGGTTTCCCTTGGCATGAGGTGTTATTAGATTGTGTAACAGACGTGTGTCAAAGTTATTTATTGTCCTTTTAAGAAATCTTGTTTGGAATATTAACAACGGAATTTCTAATTCCCTTACTTATTTTGTTGAGAAATCATTATTTTCACTGACAAGAGATGGATGACTCACACAATAGTCATAAATGCAATATCATGGAATTCGTATTTTAATTCATAAACATTTTTTCCGTGTTTTCGTTTGAAGATTTTTAGCTTTATTTGATCGTCTGAAGAGAAAACATGAAAGAGAAGTGGAAGGAAAATTGGATGAGACTAAAAATGATGCTTGCCTTACTCTGTGAGAGGTCCGGATTCTGCCACCTACTCGTATGCTGGAGGTACCGTCCTTATTTCATAGTAATTAAGGGTGTTCCTCAAGTGTCAATACTTACAGCAAATTCGATCGATTCCGGAACATTCCGTCGCATCTCCATTTCGAACCCAGCCTCTAAGGAAGAAGACACTTTTCGTTTGGGGAAGTCCCATCTGTAACCAAGCTCGTCTTTACAATTCTCAGATTTCGGCCCTGTCGACCATCGTTTGTTGCTATTGTTCTTCAGCTATCTTTTGTGTACTCGTCTCCGTCGTTCAGGGTTACATGCTAACGGGGACGACGACGACGTTCGGATTATTGCTACTTTTCCAAACGGCTGAACGCTGACCATTGTTGCGGATACAAACAATAACAATCGTAATAACAATAATAAAGTAAAATGCGAGAGATATTAGTCGCGTTTGACTGATCGAGGAAATGACGAGGCGAAATGACGAGCTTCCTTTGGCGGTCAAGGTTCGGTGACGTCGTGTTGGACCTGAGGGGGTGGGGGCGGAAAAAGGGTGAATGTGTCATCAATGATGCTGAGTGGAGGGGGAAACAAAATTTGAAAAGAATGAAATGGTGGTGTATGGATGGAACAAGTGTTCGAGACGAGGGAATGAAGGAAAGAGGTTGAAAGGAAGAGGGAGGATAGAGGAAGTGGGCCGTGTGCGTAGAACATGTGTACAGTAGCGATTGGGGCCAATCATTTCTGCTGTCACAATCGCTGTCATTGGCTCTCCACTCTCCAATGAACGCTCTAACACTCGTCTGTTTCAAGGGTGTCCAACCGTGGATTGAAAGCCACTGTGGGAACGTCATATGAGATTGCACGGTCTGTTTGGGAACGAGTGTTACGATTTTACTGTACACTGATTCGTCACTTACNGAGAGAAAAAATATATATATATATATATATATATATATATATATATATATATATATATATATATATATATATAATGAGTATAATAAGAAAGAACAATTAAACCTTGGGGTACATCCCTCGTCTCAATGTATTACACAAATGATTTAAAAAATTCTCTCCTTGTTCAAATAATTCGTATTAATGCTAAAGAAAAAATTATTATTATCTTGTTCCATGCTTCGATTACGCAGCATATTTTTTTTCTTCGTTCATACTGTGTCGATGTGACGGTGAACTGTCAGCAACGTAAGCCAATTCCTTTACTCCCTTCCACTGCAATTTTACACTTCATGCATCGTATCAACCATATTGTCAGGAGAAAAGCGCATACAAAAAAAAAAAAAACGATTCTTACTCATTTCACAAATGACAATTACATCATCACTCCTCGTGAATAGGGAATAAAGTACTTCTTCGTGTCACTTTTTCTTCTGGTTGAGTTGTAAACGAAACGTTTATTGATCTTTTATCAAATACATTACGAAGAATGGTAGTAAACTACTTGGCGAAACATGCAGTCGCCTTCATATATTTGACCTGGATCTGTGTACATAATCGAATCTCTTTTATTCAAAAGTCAGTTGTGTGCGGTTGGTAAGCATGATAGCATTGAATCCCTGATATTAAATCACGAACGATTCAATTTCCTCTCGCTTTGAATAAACGAACAACCGAGAAGTCGAATTCACGAAGAGGTTCATGCTACGTCATAAACTTTTTTCGTCTGTGTGATTAAGATCTTCTAAACCCCATCTTGAGTTACCTTACCATCAAAAATAGCAGTAAAGAACCTCCTAATAAAATATTTTCTTTGTCCTATATTGAGGTCATTCACATATCATCTTACGTATTTTTTGTGATTTTTGTACCCTTCCTCACCTTTATTCTCTTCATCACACTTGGGAGCAATATCTTGAACCATTTCTCCAAATTTAACGGAACAAATTTCACAGATATACTATTTATTTTTGATAAAATTAAAATAAGAGGTATATAAACTTAAATACAATTTCTTATCGAGGTTGTCTCTCATTGGTATATTCAGGATTCGTATCGGAATAAATGATAAGATTTCTTTTACTTCTTGATTGTAGCGTTTGAAAGGTGCGATGTCCAATAAAGTACACACTTTTGAAATAAACATTTATGAAATTATGTAATTTAATTTTTATGCGAAATAAAACGACAATACCATCTCAAGATTTGTTGTTCATATTGTTAACATAACTTCCACAAATGCTAAGGGTTGGTCATTGTGACTTTTTTCTCTCAAAGGATCTGAAAACATAGAATAAAGATATTTACATTTTTTAAAATTAATTTCTGTGATAGCAAGGCGACCCAGTAAATTGAATATTATTTTTTCAATATCGTATGTTATTTCATAAAAGCCTTCTTAACGTGTTTAAGCAAGGAATGGTGAAAAGATACTTTTTTTTGTTTGTTTGTTTGTTTGTTGGGGCTTTAGGGCTCGTCAACATCGAGGTCATTAGAGCCCATAAAAGATACTATATATTTCCAGCAAATTCAATAACTAATTTGTCTAAATTGAGACAAATTTTACAAGACGTAAGAGGGGTACGTGTTAAGGAGAATAAATAGACCCGCTGAATAAAGTCTGCGCTCTGTTTATTCGCAGACATTCCTTCCTTAAGCACACTTCCCGTGGGCGCTAGTTCCTAGGAATCCCGGCAGGGGCGCGGGTGCGGGGGACCCGGACCACAGCGTCGCGCGGAACGCGTTGTGGGATGAGACGGGGAGGGAACCGACGACAGAAGGGGTGGGGAAAGGAGATGGGGGTGGGGAGGAGAGGGAAGTTAGGCTGTGGCGAGGAGAAGGGAGCTTCGTAATTGGTTTGTAACCTCCCTATTTCCTGTTCAACTCGGATCATATCTCTACGCAGGAAGGAAGCCGGGTTTCTGTCGAAGGAGAGAATGCTATCACACACGCGTCGCCCTAAATTATTCTCCTACAGTGTGCCTCACTGACTTACGATTTCGTCTGTCGCTTTTCTACTTTTGTCTCGTCATGTTCTTGATTCCCCCCGTCATCGAGGTTCTCTATATTGCGAGGAGTTTGAAGTCGGAATGGAGAATGTACATTGTCTGCGATTGAAATATACTTAGAAAGATTCAAAACTTCGGAAGATGTGGGTTATTTGATTTGTTCTTCCTTTTACAATAATAAAGACAGTCTTGATCATAATCGAGTATTCTGGAAATTACTCGTTATATTCGTGACACTTTGAGCCATTTACATGTCTCAACTTTCCCTCACTTTCATTTCAACATCCGCCTTCACCTTTTCGTTCTCATCTTCGGTGTAGCACCTGCTTCCGGTCAGCATTAACATAAAGCTGTTTCTTCGCATTTCCCCGCGACTACCCAATTACGATTGTTTCCTCGGAATCGTTGTTCGACGCGCTGCCTCGTTGTCTCTCCGTAACAGAAGTGCTGCGGTCGCCTTCCTTTGTTTGTGTTATCGAAGACGACGTATGCGATGCGAGTGTGTTCCTATGCAACACACAAGTTCCATGACAACCCATATACCACTTCGTATTCTAGAGAACAGAATTTGCGCTCGTGTGACTTAGAATCAACTCTATCGTTTCAATCTAATTTTTGTGTAAAAATAAAAATAATGGGAAACACAAAGATTAGAGAAGTTCAAAAAACCCGATGTATCGTACGTAGATATTAAAGTTCTGGAGTTCTTTAAATAATATTTTGAAATAAATTATAAGAAATTATTAAATTGGATAGTTTATACAGAGTAACGTGTTAATAGATATATTCAATTATTTGCATTGAGTCTGTATCGTAAGATGTTCGACGAAATCTCGATATTTATTATATTAATAAATCTGTTTACGAGCTGCAAGTTTTTCTTCCGCTCCATAGTTATGAAAACGAGCATTAAAAAAAAGAAGAAAAACACAATAGAAACAACTCGTGATAAAACCTTGCATGTTATATCCGCGCTCTGCTTTTAATACCGTAGGAAACACTAGTGATAACGTTCTTCATTATGCCCTGGCAATAAAGGCTCCTCGACGACTAACAGGCACCGAATTAAGTCCCTTCGCCCTCCTCCTCCCCCACGATAACTCCACCCCCCTCCCCGTTCGCTTTACTTCGCGTCCCGACGGCTTTTGTAATCATGTGTACCTTGGCGTTACATAAGACAATTGAAGTACACGTCGTCGAGGACGCCATTTTGTTTCAATCTATTGAAACGAGACACAAGGGGGATTTGGGTCCGTGATTGCAACATCTTCATTCGTTACACAAGAGGCTTGGAAAGAGAGGGGGTGGGGAGATGCGATGGAGATGGAGGAGGTTGCCATTCCACAAGGGATGCGAGGTCGGGAAAGAGGCAGTATTGATCAAAGAGCTTAAACAGGAGACATTCCTTCCACCGGCTGATCTTATCGCGTTGGGTATTAGTGCATTAATAGTTAGAAAACACGGCTGCTCGCTTTCGGAAGAGGCAGGGGTTTCGACACGTGTGTGACGCACGTGCGTGTTAGCACGGAGGCGCGGTGTGGCGGCGAGGAAGGGAGTTATCGCATCGTGGACGGAACTATTATTATTTCCTGTGATCATATTTGGGTTTGTAAACATCTAATAAGGACTCAAATTTTCAGAGATTGAAGGGGAAAAATGAAAAACGTGTGATTACAGATTTTTTTTGTACCATAGTTACACAAATTATCGTTTATATCAATAAATAGTTGTATATTTTTCTCCTAATTTATTTAAAATTTGGATATACTTTTTCAATATTTTCTTATGACAAAATTCAAAATGCCAGTAGTAAATAAATTGTAATAATTGGAAGACATGTTTGAACTCCTTCACTAAGTCCCTCCCCCACCCTGCTGTATCCCACACTTCGTGCCTCACTCTTATTTCCCCGCAAAGATACATTTCGCCCAATCTGCTCCGACACTCACTCGCGCGAACGTTGTTTTTGTTTCCGGCCGCGAAAAACTCTTCTGCCGCTTTTCCCTTTCCACCTCTTCCTTCCCTCTGAGGAGGAGGAAAAGCTGTTGGCGTGACGTCACGGAACATGGTCCTCCCATTACGAGTGCAATCCTCTTAATTGTAATCACACGGTCCCTGAAGTGCCGTTAGCTCGCGTCCCTGCCGCTGCCACCGCCGGCGCCACCGTCGCTGCCTGCGCCTCGCACCCATTCCCCGCTCCACATGCCCACGTCCTCCCCTGTGCCCCTCGCTGCTCCCCCTTCGCTGACCCCGGACGCCTCCATTCCCCCGCCTCAACAATTCGATGGTGATATTGCTTAGAGTGGAGGATCTTAGGAGTAGCATAGTAGCGAACTGGTGGCAGCAGTGATGGTTCTCTGAATGTTGAGGGCGATGGCGGTGAATCGAGGTGGCGATGTTTTCTGGAAGAGGGGGGAGGAGCCGAAGAATTCGTTGGGTCGTTCTCTAGCCGTATGTTCGCGCTTCAATGGCTTTTCTTCTCCTTTACCCTTCCTACGAAAGCAGTTTCTGTTCCGGAATCGCCGGCACGAGCGAAGTGACTCGGGGTCGCTACGATGAGTGGAACTCCGGGGAGGGACAATCAGCGCATTGAAGGAATCTGCGCGTACGACAGATTTCCGTTCGTTATGCAATGTGCGAGTTGTAGTATCACCGATCTGACGGCTACCATGTACCTAATTTTTGTCACAAGTTTTACGATCGCACTAACAGGACTATTTCATTCACTTCTGTAATTATGATTTGCGATGGTTGATGAATGACATTTGTATGTAACTGTTAATTTTAAAAATATAGTATTGAGAGGAATCGATTTGCCATAACATCGAAAACCAGTTCATGATATTGTATTAAAAAATAGGACAATATTTAATGTGTGAAACGAAGACAATGGGTTGGAAGGTGAATCATACCCTGATTTCATTGCGCAATCATGTTATTGTAACGCTGGTATTCGTCGAAAAATTAATGCGACAAAATGGAATAATATATCACCTGCTCACCCAATCCCCCTTCCTCCTCTGCGTTCTAGATCCTTCGTGCGCGACGACGCCTGCCGTCGCGAACAGAAGAGTGTGAGCATTGTCGCTTCTCCCACCGACGGAATGAGTCGTGCACGAGGAGGAAGGACTTTTGGGCGCGTTTTATCGAGCAGCTTTCAGCGCGTAGGCGATCGAGAGACCGAAAGCCTCTCGAGATCCCACCCACGCACAGCCCATCGCTGACACAATCGCGCTTTTCGCTTGTTTCCGTCGTTACGTATCCCCTCCACCATCATCGTCGACTCTCTTTTTTTGGTTGCTGCTATTTTTTTGTTTTGTTTTTTTGTTTGAGCTCTGATCACTTCTTTTCTTTATCCGTATGCTTCATATTCTCTAATTTTTACCGTTGTTTTTTGGTATGTTGTNCACAGCCCATCGCTGACACAATCGCGCTTTTCGCTTGTTTCCGTCGTTACGTATCCCCTCCACCATCATCGTCGACTCTCTTTTTTTGTTTTGTTTTTTGTTTGAGCTCTGATCACTTCTTTTCTTTATCCGTATGCTTCATATTCTCTAATTTTTACCGTTGTTTTTTGGTATGTTGTTCGCACTTTTTTTTCTTCTTCCTTTCCTGTTCCATTCCGTGGAACGTGTTCCTGAATGAGTGCCGGACGAAGGAACCCTTTGTAGTGCCACGCGTAACCCTAAGGAACATCTCCAGGCCTTCCTTCCCCTCACGCGCATTAGAGACGATCTCTGCTCGCCGCCGCCGCGCAGGTACTTCCCCTTTTTCGGAGGAGTCACGCGATGCCCCACCTCCGCTTCCGATATCAGGTTCCGATCCTCGGCCGTCGACTATCCACCTGCGGAAAGGCAGCGCGGCGCAAAGAGCTGGATGTGGGGTGTGTTTAACTCTCTTGTTTTACATGTACAGATACACGTATTTTTCACAATCATGCGCTGGAACTACATATTCTCTCACGCAGTAGCCAGGTATGCGCCCGGATTCTCCCTTTAGAGGGTTAGGAATTTAATTTTAAGTACCATAAACGTACGGCGAACGGAACGAAATATAACAAAAATATATCTTCGAGGATTGGTCAACAATAAAAAAAAGATTCTTTCTTTTACAACGCCAACGTTTCGGCAATTTATTTTGACTTCATCAGGACTACAAAGAACATACACAATTTACATTATTTATAGTACACTTTGAAACATCTTATTAACACAAACAATATATCGATGATTACTCACTAACTATGAAAACTGTTACAAATCCATACCCAAAATATCTTATTATACGAAACCACATACCTGTATGCTATGGAACCACACCATCATCAATAACCTCTGAACACACTACATCTCTACAACCTTCCTGGTGTAGGTCAAACACAAAAATCGCAGTTCCTAAGCTCAGTCATGGCGAAAAAACCCTACCACTGCTGCCAACCTGTTTGTCAATAATATTTTTGTACATGTTTAAAATTTTTGCATTTTGAAAATCAAAACTGTGTTGATTTGCCAAAGCATGTTTTGCTGAAGCACACATGGGTTGAGCCTTCTTAAGATCATACATATGTTGTTTGAATTTCCTTTTTACCAACTGCGAGGATTGCCTAACATAAACCTTATCGCACTCATTACAATCTACCTGATATACAACATTTTTTGTATCAGTTTTCTCAATCTTTGTTTTACTTTACTAAACAAATGTCTACCAATATTATTGCTGCTTTTATATGCAATAACCAGTTCTTTATTTTTCAAAACTTTACTTAGCCTTTCTGATAGACCTTCTACATAAGTAATTGATTTAAATATAGCAGGTTTTATATTTTTTCTTACTCTTATCTATTTCAGTATTTCTCACTGTGGTATTATGTAAGATTCTATTTACCAATTTTCTTGGAAAATTATTATTAATTAACATGTTATATATAATTTTCAAGTTTTTTTGATGGAATTTCTTATCACTTAATGTAAGTGCCCTAAATTTTAATCTGAGAGCAGTATTGATCTTCTATACAAATGGATGGTGAGAGTTATAATTAAGATAAATATCAGATTTTTGGGGTTTCCTGAACCAATCTATATTTAATTTCCCATCTTGGTTTCTGATCAAAAGTGTATCGAGGAAGGGAATACTTCCATTTACTTCCATTTACTTCCATTTCACTGATAAATTTTAATTTTCCATGAAATAGTTAAATATTTAAATGATATGATCTACATGCTCTTTATGAATAGCCAATAACAAGACATCCAAATATTTGTATAAGAAAATTAAATTAACATTTTTATCCTTGGTCACATTATCTAACAGAAAGTCATAACTATGTCTGCAATGATGGGGGCACAAGGTGACCTGCCATTGCAACACCATCTACCATCCCATAACATTTGTTATTATAAGTACAGTAACTTTATTTGCAGCATAAATGAAATAATTGAATAAATTCAATGCGATTCAATTTGCACGTCTCTTGAATTCTTTCATACTGTGACAAAATAATATCTAAAGCCAAAACCACAGGAATATTAGTAAATAATGAACTAACATCTAATGATAATAATTCATGATTTGGTGGAATTATTACATTTTTTATTCTATTTACAAAATCAAAGGAATCTTGTATATTATATTTGAAAGGAAATTATGTAAAGAAATATTATTTTGAGAAACCCTGAAGAAAACTCAATGATATGTAAGAAGATCGTGAAAATACATCGTCTATTTTTAACTTGAATAATAGTACTACAACTATCAACGTCCATTATATAATCAAAATAAATAATTTAAGACTGATGAACGTGTGATGGACGAGTACCATATATTTTGTGACTTCAACCTTAAGCCGAAACGTTGTGTACTGAATAGCACAAAATATATGGTATTTGTCTGTCATATGCCGTAGCATTAAAGTGCTGAAACATATCGTTTCCATGGATGTACATGATCATTTTAAATATTGAATGAGACTGTTAATTGTGTAAGATTTAAGAAGTTTTGTCAAATTTTTGTGATCAGTTCATTTTGGAATTAGCATTTTCTGTACGTCGATCTAAAATTGTGCAACAATTTTAAAGCTTTCTTCTCTCTATTTTTCTTTTCACTTACCTCCTCGCTTTGCTTCGTTTCTCTGTCCTCTGTCTCCTAGTTCTTCTTTCGTATTGGAACGAGTGCTATTAAATGCGCCGTGGTCGCGTATGCGTTTGAGACGCTGTCTCCACGGCCGTGTCTTCTGGCTTCGCCACGGCCGCCTAAATGAGCATAATTTAGCCATCGCCCCCTCTGGCATAGCATCTGCTCACCGCCGCTCCCTAAAGTCTCCTTTGTAGAGGGTAAAGGAACCGTAAAGAAAAAGATATTTCAACCCGCTATTGCTAATCGGGATTTAAAATATTGTTAAGTTCTTTTTGTTTTCGGGTTGGAAGGATCACTTTGTCTTCCGAGTTAAGAACGTGAAGCTCTCGGAGTTTACGAAGAAATTGTTTGGAGCATTGTTTCTATATCGATACGATCTTGTTTCGAAACAATTTATGTTTTATTCGATCATATATTCGCAATTAAAAAGTTTTAAACTTAATGAAAAAATAGAAAATAAAGCACATAAAGGAAATTCACATACTTGAAGAAACGGTTTCGGCTTTCATCAATGTCAGTCACGTAGAAAAAAAAGATATATATGAAGAAATTGCTTACTTTCAAGAGTCTTTTTTGTGTGATAATTAATGTGATTTGTCTTAGTTATATCATAATTTTGGCTAGGAGACGATGCATTATATAATGTCAGAGAAACTGTGTTTTTCTTTTTCTACTGAGCAATTTGTAACTCATTATTTTGCTTTCTTACACTTGTTATTCCTATTGCAGGTTAGTGGTGATTTTTGTGCACACAACATCCCATGTGTATGCTTCACGCCCTTCTGAAAAGCGAGAATAATGACCGCTGTTCCAGCTCAGACGTTTTCTTTTCCTACTGTTCGATTTTCGTACGGGCACTCAATTTTTATTATAGCTTTCTGCGACTTCCCGTTCGAGGTCAAACCAAGATGTCGTTGATAAGAATAGTCATTCATTACTGTTCGGGACGGCCGCACGCTATCCGTATCGAATTTTTTCTCCCGTTCGAAACCAACATTGCGTGTGGGATATCGAAAACATCCAATATAAAGAGACTTTTTAAAGAAAAATCGGATTTCTGGCTTTCCAGGAAATTGATATTCCGTGGATATTGATAATCCTTTTTCTATACAGTCAAATTTCCCTTCCATATAATACTCAGAAACATTTTTTTTTATTACCCGGATTCTTTTGTATTTGATTCTTCGGTCATTTAATCCTGTTAATTAACATTGAAGGTGACGTCATTCAGGTTTAATCAGTGGCGGTAATTCACATTCCATCATTGTTCTTGAGTAACTGATTCGTTTCCGTAGTTCAAGAAAACAAAATCGAAGGACAATAGCATTAATGTCATAAAGCTCCCTTTTGCCAAACAAGAATCTCTCCATCAATGGAAGCGGCTCTCCATAGAGGCGAAATCGAGGCTGCTTTTCACGAACCCACTTCAATCCAATCGTTCCGAAGCCTTTTCATAATCGCGACAAAATACCCTCTTAACTTCTGATACACCTGAGTACATTTATACCTTCCCGAAAATTATTAATCCCACTACGGCTCCGAAAAGGGTCGACTAAATATGCCCTCCCTCCATCCTACCCCGCCTCTTCGTATCCATTCTCACCCCTTCGTAAAAATTCTCTCTTTGTACTGATTCCACCCCTAACCTTTCCTCAAACATCGAAAAAGGGGGAGAAAAAGGTACAAATCGAACAAACCACCGGAAAACAAATAAACAAACAGACAAACAAAAAAAGCCGGCGGTGCCTGGAGCGGTTCGCAGTCTTCTATCCTATCCTCTCTCTCCCCCTCTTCCCTTCGTTCCATTTGTGTCCCTTCGTTGTATATTACAGGGCAAATCTGTGTTTGCAGCAACCTTCGAGAGATAACGTACTTCTCCAGACAGCCGACGGCACCGCTAGTGTCGTTACGGTTTTAGTACATCGAGTATTAATGCGGAATATTGTTTGGCGGTAGAAAAAAGGAGGCGTTCTTATTTTGAGAGGAGGAGAGGGTGAGCCTGGGAATGGAGTGGGGGTGGGATCATGGGAAGAGTCAGGTTAGCGCATGAGAGCACGGATTGTACACTGTGGTTTTATGGTTTCCTTGGATAGTGTGTTCGCGTGTTTGAGCAGTCGGCTGTTTGAACGCGCTGTTAAGTTGGCGTGGGTGGAAGTGTGGGTTTTACCGCGCGGAAAAGAGGTGTTATCTGTTGAGGGGGTTGGGGACACGGGAAATGGTGGCGCCGGGTTTAGTTTGCTTTGGTGTCACTTGGTGTTTAATTTATTTGGGTAGTAGGTTATTGACTTGAGTTTTGTAGAAAGATTTTTTTTAAGAATAAAAGTGTACATTTGAATGTGTGAAGCGGGTACATGTGAAAACACTTTATCGCTAAAGATGTTCTTGGCTGAACCGGTTCTCGAGATTTATTTATTCTGTTCTACTTAATCATATGTGTTTTATTGATAATATAAGTTATAAAGATTTAGTTAGATTTAGATGCTTTATAGAACTGTATGAGCTTTGTCCAAGTTTGTTCGCCTCAACTAAAGCGATATTATCTAAGGAGTGTTTTGAGTGTATGTTACATGTCTGAGTAGAAATGCATTACGTTACGTATCGTAATATCTGACGGATTAATTCAACCTGCTATTTCAGCGAGATACTTCCTCGTAAAAGCAATTAATCGATTTCCTTATGTTTGCTCGATTTATCTTGAACCTTCGCCCACCGTTTTCTCTTGCATGTAAAAAGGACATCATTCTGACAACACAAAAAGTCTGATGTTGGCTCGGAATAGAATTTCATCAGCTGCTGCAGCTATAACTGTATTGAACTCCTACATTACAACCGTATGTTTCAATCAATTTTCAACCATTTCCATGTTAATGCCGAGAAACAGTCGATTTCTTCTAATCTCAAATCCATTCGTGAGTCGTTTGTTACTTATTGTTGCGCAAGAATAAAAAGTTCTTCAATTGTATTGCGACCTCATTTATTTACATTGATGTTCTTTTGTCACGTAATCACGCTTTCGATTGACCTGAGCTCCGCGTCTAAATGAGTTCCTCATAATTTGTTGAGGAACTCGTCATAGCCGCTATGTACGGCGTCTCGTTTTCTCCGGCCGTGATTTCATCTTCGCATGATGTCCATTCCAAAACAGGAGCACTCACATCCCCTGCGGTTCGGTCGCGCGGTTTCCTCTCGCTTCGTTTTCGCTGAAACTTATTCAACATTCTTTTCATTGCCTTCCTTATGTAGAACGATCACGCGATTCCGCCTTCATTAATGCGTGTGCGTTCTTATATCATGGCGCCTTGTGTGGAGAAGATAAGAATAATGCAGGGAGGCGAAGAAGGCATCTGTGAGTCCTCTTAATGTCATTGGCGAGGCCACGGAACTCACTAATACACATGTGTCTTCTTGCTCTTTTCCACTTACTGAATCGATGGTGTGTTTATAGCAGTGATGAAGGACGTTTTTGTTCCTTCGCTAATCAATATTTTGATGTGGTGTGAGGATTACGTATATTGCTTATATATTTATCCGAGGTTATTACGAGTACACTGATTGAAAGTTCCTCAGGTGTAATCCATTCGGAAGAAATATTTTCTTATATTGTGTGATTTTGATCAGTTTCTAAATGGTGGAGTTGCATGAGTTCGATATCATCGATTTCTCCTTTATATTGTTTCGGGTTGATATTCACCTGTTTTGTAGAATGGTAATTTTATAAGCTTAGTCTATTACTATATTACTCGTATACATTCAAAAATCATTTTGATGTATCTACAAAGTAACTCGATAACCCTCTCTGCACGAATTCTTCCTGCCCCGTATTCCGAGTTATAAAATCTAAGTATTTTAAATATGCAACAGTGATCTATGCGCAATATTGGGAATTCGTGTCCTGATTTTAAATTTCAAAATAGTCACTTATCATTGCAGTTACAATTAGCTTTCAGGAATAATTTTAGTTTTTGGAATCTTGATTTTTGATTCACGAAGCGTAGAGTTCGTACGTAGGACGTTTCTTGTATTTATAGAAGAACCATCATTCCAAATCCTAGACTGTAACCTATTTCGTTCCTTACTTCATTGGTGAAGACGATCGCATTAAAAAACCAACGAACAGAGAAACGGCTGTGGTTGACACAATGATCAATCGACGCGTTAATTGAAGATGTTCTGCGAATTAATATTCAAATTTAATCCCCGCGCGTAAATAATGACTAGCGAACAGTTGCGACTGCGTATAAATAGCGTACGTCGCCCTGAAGTAAGGGCCAAGTCGTGCGTTCAGCGAACTAGGAACATTTGCGTTTACTGTGAATACGTGGATTTGAATTGGAGTTCATACCTGTTAATTTACTCGATACATAATAAAACTATGTTAATATCATCTTATATTTCAATTTCACGAGATACTTGAATTTCATTTCTTTCGTCTCAGGATATAATTATTTAAGCAGTTATATCAGTCGTGAGTTGGTTCTTGAATTCTGTCTTCTGTACTTTTTGGTTTTCTCATTTTGTACTCTTTTCATTTCGGTTCGTCTATTTATTCAGGTCAAAAATCTTGTACAATATCAATACCAATGTTAAATATTTTAACAGAATTGTACGTAATGTGTTTCCGTTGGAAATAAATTAATAAATCATCTTATGAAATATGTTCGTACGTTTCCGTGTGTTGAAGCCACTTAATTCTATTTTTCTCCTTTTCGCGTACAGGATCATCCGCGTTTAATTAATTAATTAGGAAATATCCAGTCATTTCATTACGAAGAGTGTTACTGAATGTCACTTTTACTGATAAGAAGTGAAGCAGTCAACAGAAAGTTACGAAGTATAAAGGGGATATTGTATAAGAAATGTATAGTGATCGTCAAAAATAAATGCGAGATTTGTATCTTTACAATGTCATGTTGGCTCCAGGAGAGTCTACTCGTAAAGTTTTGAGAAGATGTGCAATGTTAATGTGAAGGTGAACAATTTTGGTTTCTCAATAACTCGCGAATATACCGAATCCAAACTTGAATTTGAATACAATTGGAATAGACACCAATTTCTTGGCAATTCCTTCTATTGTATAAAATTCAAATAATGAAGAAACAAAGAATCCTCTTATCACTACGTTCTTCATTGTGACAGTTTACTTCTGACATGACGTACCAGCAATGTGTCAGTTCACTAATTATATTCCTCATGTAACGTAGAGAACCTCTCCTTCCCCAATATTTATTTTCGCTCCACATCATCCACAACGTTTATATCCCGTTCATCCGCACCACTACAAAAAACATAATCCAATAGAAAGCATGGGCCACGATTTACAGTGTCGACGTTATATCTGCGCGCGCGAACAGGTAGCTACTAGCCTAAGCAAAAACATCTTAGTGTCTTTTTTTCACTAAGTTGATCAGTAAACGCAGGATAAAATAAGCTTAATCACGTAATGTGGATCACTTTTAATTCTTGTGTGAGCTAAGATATCTGTAATTTTTATTCCTATTGAGAGTGAATGTTTTTAGAAAAGTTCCCCTCTGCCCGGCGGCTATTTCCCAAAGTCATGCGCACAGAGAAAGTGTCGGTATAGTCATCTTGACGAGATCCAGGGGAGTCGACCAGACGACTGACACCTCGTATCACTGGGAGAGTGGGTGGGGACGGGGCGTGGAAGTAGCGCCGTTGCCAGATTGCGCGGGGCACTCGCCAACTTGCATCGTGAAGGATGAGGCGGAAGGAAGGGGTTATTCTGATCGGGACCAGAGGGTTGAGAAAAGCAGCCGCTGTTGCAGGGGCTCGGCGACGGCTGCGGCTGCGGCTGCAAAGGGAAGGTTATGAAAAGGATGGAATCAAGGAGGCGGAGAGAGATGAAAGAGGAGATGGCAAGAAATCACCATATAACGGATAAAGATTCGAAATTACGATTTCGTCAAGTGTGTTAATGTCAATAATATTTTGATTTTGTCAACTAAAAGCGAATTTGACATCATCCGATGAAACAGATTCTGATGTCATCTTTGGGAGATGCTTCAGCGTAGAGAACAGCTATGCTGACGAAGGTGTATTAGAAGGATTGGAGGAGATGCGACGTGTAGTGGGATGAGGAAACTGAGGAGGAGGAGGAGGAGGAGACGACAGCTGTCGCGAACTCCTCCAAGCGCCTCCAGCGGCGCACCCGCAAACTCATCGATCCCCTGCGCAATGCAATCAATAACCATTTATCTTAGCGAGAAAAGTACTAGATACCCCGCATTGATCAGGGACTAAAAAGGAGGAAAGTGGGGATGCGGACGATATGAGGTTTGCGTTGGTAGTTACGAAGTTACGGGCGCAATAGTGTGGTGGAATTGAGTGATTGAGGAGGTGCAGGAAGTTAGGTAATTTGTGGTTAATACAACAACTTGCGGAACACCTCAAAAGTCTATGGGCTTGATGGGGATGGTATTTAGTAGTGGGAAAAAAGTGATGATGTTTTGAACTGGTTGCTTTTCAACTGAGATACTGTTATGGTGATAGGATTGGATGAGGTAATGGTTGGGCAGTTGAGCATTTAAATCACCGAGGGAAGAATTTTATGGTAAGCGAAATCGCAGAGGCTTTATATCGGAGAGAGAGAGTAGTAGTAGTAGAAGATAGAAGTGGAGGTAGATAGCGGAGGTAACGCGCAAAGATGTTAGAAGTAGTGAGATGGAAGAAAACGGAGAATGTAACTTTTTTTCCCTGAGCGCCAGCACAGGCGATGCTGAGAGGCTACGATAGAGAAATATGTCTCTTCCGAAGGGGTGACGTCAAAAGGAGGGAGGAAATTATTAATAGGCTTCATTGGGAAAGACTGGCCGGCGAACGAAGGGGAGCCAGCTGTATTTGCTGGCCAATGAAGAAGAAGAAGACGCAAAAAACGGCCGCGACAGGTTTAAGGGACGGTCCGCCGCCCTTGGAGCATGGTTCTAGCTACCCTCTAGCTGCTTCACCCTGTGTGTGTCTTCCACCAGCTCTTATCGTTTTCATTGCTTTTAGGACTCTAAGCGGGTGAAATAGCATAATGAAGGTCTTCAACACAAGTTTTGCCTTATGCTATCACCAGAAACAATAGATTGGACGATAACGACCTCTACTGTCTTAGACTCTTTTAAGTTTTATTTCTACAAATGTTTCAGTCACAGAATTGAGCCTTTGTTTATTTGTGAGCAACAATTATTATTTTTTTTTTTTTTTGCAGACTCTAGGAATCTTTTTAAAGGCTACATCTCTTCGGCGTTAGTCTTGTGATAAAAAACAACTCCGCACTGTGTGGCGTAATTTTAGGGTGTTCAATACAATCTAACTAAAATGAAAATTAGTTCATCGTTTAGTCCTTGACTTAAAGATGTGCACAATTACAATTTATCTGAATCTTGAATACTGAACCGTATGAAAAGTAGGATCTCATAAGGCAGTAACTGGGACTGATAAGTCATTAACTTACGAATAACAATGAAACATTGTTGTCAATGATCGGAGGTACTCGATGTTTGGCTGAGGTGAATACCCAAAGAACTGGGGGTGAAACCCACCATTGCTGAAGCGTAGCCCCAAATGGGGGTTAAACTTGTAATTTTTTACAAATTGTAAATAAAATGTTTTGTTTTTAATTATGTTGATAGAAGACAATTTCTAGATTTAAAAAAGAATGTAATAAAAAATATTCCTCGAATATCGAATGTTGGACCCTGCTAATTTTACTAACATGCATATGTGGTTGCGTAGATAAGACAAATTCTATAACTAAGGAATAGTCGTTAATAGATGAATGAACTCACACTATTATTAGTAAAAGAATATTCTGATCAAAGTATGAGGAAGAGGAAGTGTGCGATGCGAGGGGTGACAGGTGGTTGCACAAAAGATATCCCGGGGGGTGGGAGGGAGGGAAGGGCGATGCGTTGCTAGGGCGGGTAGCAGAAGTGGCGGGATGTGGCAAGGAGCCGGCACGAAAGACCGCATGACTGTTCCCGATATTAATTTCACGCCTGAGCAGAAGGCACGGCGGCAGCGGAGCCAAAACCAATACCCACGCGATTACCTTGCACGACGCAAAGATGGCGCCTGTCTTGGACACTGCCGTGGTAAACGGAAGTCATCCTATAAATCAAGGCATGTCTCGTAGACGTAAATTACGATTTATCTCATTAAAAGATTTTTGGGCACTGCTTGAAAACTATCAAATTAACACGTAACGTTAGTTTATTCATTTATATACTAGTATTATTTTATATCGGATTGGCATCTGTAAATAAATTTTTCGTGTCTCAAAAAGTGTAGAAACTATCTACACACTTTGATACATTATGAGAGTTATGTAATTCTCGTGAGATTGAGCGGAAAATTTGATAATCTTTTACTTTGTAAAAGAAACAAACAATTTTATTACCTGCATATAATTTTTTAAAAAGTTTATTTTTCAAATATGTAATCTTCGATAATGATAAGAGAAAATATCGAAGTATATGTTTTCCAACGTTTTGTGATAAAAATGTGTTTTATTTTACATTCGTACAAAAATCACACATGTATAAAAATGTGTAGTCGATAAAAATATGTGTACTCACAATATTTACTCCTACAATTCAATAAGTTTCGAATGTGGAATAATAGGAAATACTCTTTCCGGATGGAATATGATCCGAGTTAACCTAAGATATGACATTAAATTCCGATAAACGTCCCGAACCCGCCTCCAGTTATATTCGTGGTGTTCAGGTAAAGTGCAAATGATGGGTGGTCACTCTGGGCGTATTCTGGAGACCAAAATATCGTATCATGAATCGTGGTCACGAGACCCACAACGCGAGGCGCGTCCCAACCTCTGGGCCGCGACGTGTTATATCCATGGGCGGCGCGAGGGCGGCGTCGATTAGCCGAAGGAGTAGTTTAGACACGGCGTTGGCTGGCGTGCGCATCACGCGGCGTACATCGCAACGTTCGTCACGCGATATCGACTCACTGCGTACTCGAATCGATCGACTCGATTCGCCGGCCCGCATCTTTGCTCTTCTATACGAATTGAATAGCACGAAGAAGTATAGTGACGCATGAAAATTGTTGGTAGTGGACAACCGGTATTAGCGTCAGGTGTGACTTGTCCGAATGACAGAGGTTTGTAGTACAACCTTACAACTTCCTTTAGCATTAGTCTCGTCAATGAATGAAGTAGAGACCTTCCCATCGCTCTTCTTCATATTTCCCTTGAATCTCTACGGGGTCACGAACAGTCGGAAGCTATTGAAAATATTAAAAGAATTTGTAATGGTATCAATTATATGACTTTTTAACGTGAATTTTCGGAGTGAACGAAGTGTGATAATAATTGTATCTGAAAGTACGAGGGAGATTTCTTTCCTAAGTTTATAAATAATAATTAAATAGTAGATTTCTGCGAGGTGTTAAATATTTTATGTAAAGTGAAGTATACGTTTATGTAAATTACAATTGGAAATATCGGTGTTTTGTCGCAGATAATAAATCTACGTTCGAAGCAAAAGAAGTGTTCCAACATGTGTCCGCCGTATTCCGATCCTTAACAGTGCTGAAGTGTCAAAGCAAGATCAGCCATCCGAGAGCGAGTCATAACATCGCCCGCATCTCGTAGCACTCTGTCGTTCCATCGACCTGTCAAGAGACAACCAACCACAGCTGATGTCTTTTTCGCCACGACTCGCCCCGTCTCCTCGCTTATTTTTCCCCCGTTTCCATCCCTTCTGAACATCCACCCTCCTCCCCTCGTGTGTTCGCTCTCCGAGAAAACCAGGTTTGTGGCAGCCTTCACTTACACTTGATAACCCTCGACGTATCGCGGACCACGTTCCCCTTTCATATTTTATTTTTATATTTTAACTTTTTAATTCCAACCTCCATATCTTTCTTTGAGATTCCTTTCTATTAATGTTCACCTGAAGCGGTTTTGCGTCTGTCTCTGTTTTTGACTCTCTCTCTTTTTTTTAGCGATTGTTCTGGATCCCTCCCTGTTGTGTGGCGTTATCCCCCTTCCCCCTTCCCCACCTAACGGAAGCATCCCCCTTGTGCGATACTCTAGTCAACGCCATGTCATATCTTTGATTCCCTTCCAAAGGTACGGTTCATAATACGCTCTGATCTTGCCGCGCGCTTTTGATTCCGTGGCGGATGTGTGAGCGCCCTTCCGCACCACCCTACTTTGGCGAATACATTCCGAAATTCTTGACCCATGATGAGGAATGAGACGATTAATTAAATTTATTCTTAAATTCCTTTTGATGTGCTTCCATAATTTATCCCCGTTTTCAATTATTCAGACGTATTTTCAATCGTATGGTTAAATAATTATATCAGATAAGGCATTCATTACAGTCTTCGTAGTGAAAGAAAAGTAACGGGATGTCACCAGTAGAGCGAAAGCATTGTGTTGCCGTGTGTATGTTGCGGGGGATGGCGTACCCACTCCAGACGGCATGCCACGGCACCCACGCGAAGCCTGCTCTAAACCGTTGATAAGGCATTGTCCTTTCAGCCAAAGGTTAGAGATCAAGTCCTCTGTCCGTTACCAATGGCATATCCATTACTGTATATGTAACCGGCAGCATCTGAACGTAAACTTACCAAGATTCTGCTGACACGAGAACGTTCCACGTCTCTACAGCGAGAAAAAGAGTCGCAATCCTGGGATTGGCTCCTCGAATTCCACTCGGTCTTTTGGTTCATTCCTTCTCTGCGAGCACTGTAGAGATATTTTTTTGAAATTTTATTTGTTGTTGTATTTTTTAGTCTGTATGAGATAAATTTTCTAGAAAATGTAACTACGTGAAATTGTGAAGATGAGATTAATGAAAGACATCTGTTGAATAACATCCTCTATTAACTTGTAGTTCGCATCGACAGTTCAATGTTTTTCGTGAATACCACAACCGCATGCCATGTGGGACGAAATTAAATTTCGTGCCATCGCTCCCCCACCCACCCACCCACTGATACCAATAGCTGTGCATCGTCCTTGAACAGGTTGTTGTCACTCCATACTGAGTTCATTGTCGTTTTTAGAGTCCCCCTACCCCTCTCTCTCATTTTTCACTATTGACGGTCTATCGTCGACACGAATCGCATTATGATCGATAATTCACGGCTTCCTGGCAGTTTGATGCAAGATACAGATGGCGCCGTGTTTTATTACTCGCCGGGGAAAAATATCGTAAACCCCAACTCAAATCTTGCTCCGTTGACGGTTATGTGGAAGGGTATTAGTTAAACTTTGGCTTCTGTTGGACGTTTAGTGGGTGGGTGGGTAGGTAGGGCTGGGTGGCGCCCCCTGTATCACGCGATTCGCTCCTCTTTTGTTTTGATTTTTGTGACGTTTCCGTGTCCGGTTGCCAGGGAGCATGGTTGAGTAATGCCTTTACTGCGTTGTAAATTGTGTTGGCTGGTGATATGTCGCGGGGGCAGCCTACTTTTATGCGTTCAAACATTCCGATCTGATTAGAGTCCGCTTCGTCTGGCCTTCGTGAGTCGAGTATGACGGTTTCAGATTAATTAATGCGCCTGTGAAAACGCTACTCTCGTGGTTTAGAAAGTGTAATTCCGCTATTATTATGTAATACTTAGGCTGAGAATGGTGTAATACCATTGTCCGTGTCTATTTAATTTACATTCTCGTGAAATACGTCACACATTTCATTCTCTCCAATAAGGATCTTTTAATATATCATTCACGCTGTATATCATCTCGTTACTCCTGAGATAAACATTCGACATTTAAGGATACAATAAATCTTTTAAATACTGCAATAAAACAAATCTTGAAATTCAATAATGAAAGTTAGGTGTCAAGATTTTGTCTATCGGTAGACCAAAACCCAGTAGTCTCCGTCTTATGGAGCAATGTTTTGGAAATTCAAGACAACGCCATAATCTCATCTTTAAAGATGTAGCTCTTAAAAGAGCTGAAAAACCCTTTCGACTAAATCCCACCACTTTGAATCCTTTCTCGGAATTTCTCGTCAACCCTTCGTCGTATCCCTTCTCAGTTTAGCTTCAATAATCCTATTAACACTTTTAATTTGCCTTACTCGGAAATACGTGTGTACGAAAACTAGTGAATTATTGTATTCAGCCAGGTTGTGCTTTTTCTTCTGATGATAAAATTTCAAACCGAGAAATAATAACATATTTTACGAATACAGGAAATTTTAATAACATATTTTACGAAAATTTTACGAATCATCATTTCATAGTTTTGAGAACTCTTAAATTGGACTTCCACTCAAGCAAGTAACGACGTTCAAACAGTTGTCGTCGGTGACCGTTGCGTAGAGCAATCGAAACTGACGGAGCCAAAAAATACTTAACATGTATATTTAGCACATACTAAAGTTAAATTTATTTATGACTAAATTTTTGTGTGATACCTTCAGCGGCTATCCTAATCGTAAAAATTGGACGCAATCAATATCAATAATGAACATTCTCAACATATTTCCTCCCTGAGACACAATTTGTGTAATGATTATTAAGTAATGGTAAGTTCCATGGATAAAAAGTTAACTGGAGTCTAAAATTTGTAAAACTCTGTATGGTAGCTTCCAAGGACGCACAGTCCTCATCGTTATCAAGATCCCAGACACATCTCTCTAAAAGCCTGTCTCTTTGATCGTCTCCCTCCCCCCACCCCTCAACCACTATTTTCGCCCTCGATTGTCTCTTATTTTGTCAATATCGAGTGTCGTCTCCAAATCTTTCGATCTTGGGCTGTTTTCCCCGCCATTAAACGGCTCGAAGTCTCCCCGCTGCTACCCCCTTGGCCTCCCGGAGGCAATTAATTGTTCTACGTCTCTGCCGCCCCTCCCTTCCACGATCGCCAAGTCTTCTTCTCCAAGCGTCTTCGTTTCTTTCTTTTGGAAAATATCAAAATCCCTTTGGCGGTTGGCTTCTTATTTATCGTAAATGATAGAGGGGGGTTGATGTCGAAGGAGGGGTGCTGAGGAATTGCATAAGCACATCGTAGTTCGATTTTAATCACTTTTTTCTACTGCTTTTAGTGAAGAATTATTGTCATCTTTGGTTCCGTAGTTGAATTTTTCATGAGATTTTAATCTCATGACACAATTAAAACTTACAATAAAACCAAGTTTCATATAAATATTAGCTACTGATGTATGCGGAAGAGAATAGTACTATGAAGAAATGGCGCAACATCCATTCTTATTTATGTAAACAGGTGAGTTATCTATAGGACGTATTAATTTGAATACTTCCTCCTAACTTGATTGGTTCTAATCAGCCTACCGGTAATTAAAATGATGTTCAACAACAACTCCGAAGATCAAGAATAATAAAATTGCGTTTCGTTCATAACTTTTCCTGGGTATTTTTGAGATTATTTGTGCGCAGTTTTAAGTATTTATGTGGATCATGTTAAAATTGTGAAAATTGGTACACGAGTAAAAGTTTCGCTAATAAAATGAGAACTCATATCATCACCACCAACTTCGAAACCGCGTAAAGAGATGTATTCTTTATATGATGATGATGATGGTAATTATAATTGACTTAGTGATGTATTGAGAGTGGGTGTTCTCTTCGTCCTCATACACGTCAAGGAGCAGCGTCTGGAAACAAAGTAAGAGGCGCGTGATTGGCGGCGACGGAGGGTGTCTGAGCACAAACTGCTCACACGGGCCTCGTGTAATGGAATTTGTTCTGCTCAGTTCGGAACCACCCCCGACCCCCTGGCTCTTCTACCGTGCTGTTCAGTGCAAGCGCACACCGGAAATTGCTTTCAGATCGGCGAACGCTGTCGATAATTTCCTGTGGACCAGCACGCAGCCTCTTCGTCGAGCTATCGGTGTACCACCCCATTGAGCACCACTTATCCCCGCCCTCCACTCTTATCGCTCACCCCATCGAAACCCTAAGTCTGTCTTTACTCTATTATCGCAGGTATTTGGGTGTTAAAAGACCCGCGAATTTAAGATTTTTTCTCTCTCTCTTCGAAGACGACGAGGAAGAGGCTTTGGGTGGAAGGAGAGAGGGAGTCTTCGAAAGGAAAAGTAAAGAAGTGGAAGTCTTTTTATTATTTTTTTAACAAAGGCTGGAGGAAGAAAGTTCGTCAGAAAAGTCTGTTGGCTGGTCGCGTCGAGCAATTGACCCGGGTCTTATATCGGTCCATTGATCTAATCAGAGGAGAAGGGTAGGACTCACTGTCTACTGCCGTCCTCCTGGGACGAGATTCTTATCATCTCAATTTATTCAATCTCTACGTTTCCACTCTATATGCAAGTAACACGATTGTCCCAAAGATTAGGTTAAATATTTTTAAACAATTAATGCTAATACCATGTAACATGTTGAACCGTGTTCGAGAAACGATTCTGTGTGTTAAACATTTAATGTGAATTAGCGAGTAGATAATAGTTTATCTATATTAATATTCTTCATTAATCATGGCGACCAGTTTATATACACAAACCAATTGCTGTATTGGTGATATCACCACTAGGGATCTGAACCCGATTACTAATGAATAAGTTTTTGGCCGAGTATTTACGTTTTTCTTTCCGAGGAGTATTTCATTCATTAACTTCGCGATGCGCCAAGGGAAGGAAGAAAAGTCTGTGTTTGCGCCGTGTTCCGTAAATCCTCCTGAATCTTGGTTCACGCATCCCTCCCCTCGTAACTCCGCATTCCTCCACCGACACTCTCACCGCAGCCTCCGCCCGCGAATCCACTGTGATCGTCGGGCAGATTTGCTCGCCTCGATGGACTTTTGGTGAAAAAGTCGACTTTCGTTTCCGCACAGAAATACATAATCATAAACCGAAGCGCTGAGTCGGTCGCTTACAACTCGCGTGCGGCTTCGAATAAAGAATAATAATTCGGTAACGGAATGCTCCTGCAGGTTTCTTGACCCTCTTCTGTTTGAATTGGATTTGCGATAATTACACCACGTGATACGGACAAGTTGTTCGTGTTAGAGGGAATAATTGAGTTTTAGGGTTCTGAGTGTGTGGGGTAACCAACACGAGAACTTTATTTTTATTGCGGGACTTTCGATGAATTTGAATGATTGACTTGGAAACTTTGGCAATTCTGTGTTTTAATTTCATATCGTGTCACTGAGATTTCATTCTGTAGATTTCTCTTACAATGAAACATCGGATGGATATCGAACAGAAGTGAATTGATAAGTATGATTTACATAGGATCAATATTGATACTTTTATACGACATATTGTTACGCGTATGTCAGTTATTATTGATAATTGTTATTAAAGTGACAAAAATTTCTATGTACTAACTTTTTGGTATTAATTGAGAAGAATTTCATCATAAATTCGTACTCCGTTAAATTTTGATTATTTTTTTCTTGATAGATTTAAAGTATCTCATATTTTGGGCAGGGTTGTTAGTAATCTTAAGATGATATCGTTTCACGCCATGAAAACCTTTTGGTAGCTCAGTGAGATCAGAAGAATTCGACTTTGAAGGAGTTGGGTAGCACACACGTGTTACGTCGTTGGCGCGTGGAATTCTTCGCTCAATTGCCGCGTAACCCTTAACACACGCTCATGCCACCTGATTCGCTTCACCTACTTCGTCCCCGCCACTGCCGTAGCAGCAGCAGCAGGAGCTCCTCCGCCGCCGGCGTTTGTTTTGGTCGGCGGCGGCGCGCGGAGACGCCCGCTCCGCGTTAGGCAAATGTTTTTCCGCGGCCTCCCCGAAGCAAACAGGGCCTCCTGCAGATGTCTGTAAAACGCCGCTGCCTCCGCCGTCTCCTCCATCTCTCCCGGGCACCGTTCGGCCGCGGCGCGTCTCTCCCCTCCGCTGTCCAATCACCCTCCTATTTCCCATCCTATTCCTCCAGAGACCGCTCTTAACTCTCTCTCCTCTCTCACTCTCGCACTCTCACACGCGTTCGCACGTGTGCGCGTGCGCGTCGTGTATTCAGTTTGTCTCGTAGCGTACAGTAGCCTTCCTTAAATGCCTCTTCTCTTTCCGCGGCGGGCCGCTGCGCCCCCTCTCCTCCGGCGCCTCGCCCTTACGTCCTTCTGAGCCCCGCGCCCCGCTCCCGCAGCGCGGCGGCCTGCCTTACCTCTTCGTCGCGTCACCCCTCGCCCGCCCCCCCCGCCCCCTCCTGGCACATCCATCTCTCTCCTTATTCCTCTTTATTTGAGTATAATTATTGATTATTGGAGGACGGAAGGCTAGTTGGGGCGGGGGTAAGGCGAGAGCGGCGGAGTCGAAGGGGTGGTTGCGAAACTCCAAGGGGGTAGCGAAGGGCTGAAGAGAACCGTCGGAGGCGGCGGCGGCGGCAGCGAGGGAGAAGTCGAGAGAGAGAGGGGGGGGTGATTAAACCCTGTACGGCTCCATCGCCCCGTTCCTGTTGAGTCTTGTGCTTGCTACTGACAATTAGACTGATACGCTAAGTCTGCTATCGATTTATTCTCTGCAAAGGCAGCAGCAGCGGCAGCGGTGGGATGGGTGGGGGGGAAGGGAGGAGAGGGGGGTGAGTGAGGGACCGGCGAGTGTTCCTCCTCTTCTCCTGTTTCTGCGCCTTCGCCGACGCCGCGCCCTCAATCCACCCCCTTAATATTCGCGATCTCCGTCGCACATTTTGTGAGGCGGACGCGCCGCTTCTAATAGTATGACATGCATATACAACACGGTGGCGGCGAAGGCGGCGACTGGGACTAAGAAGGACTAAGGGGAAGAGAACACAGAAGGAAGTGTACGGGCGACGGCTTTGGTGACAGGTTCTTTGGCGGAAGAGGATGGTGAGGAAGCAGAAGGCAGCGGTGGAGGTGCAGGAGCGAACGAACGTCGGGGTAGTAGGCACGAACTTCGAATGATTGATAATTCGTACTTCCAGTCCGATACGCGCGGGTCATCTCGCTTCTCGTACTCGTGCGCCGGTCCTCCAGGCACACCGCTGCCTGACGGTGCGGATCCCCCACTCCTCACACAAACCCTTGCCTTTCTCCTCTTCACACTTCCTCATCCCGTATTCTCCATATCATTCCTTGACACGTATCTCTCATTACAACCATTTAAAGTATGTTACTTTCTTTCCTTTCCATTATCGTAACATTCGCTTGTTCGAGTTTCTATCACCTCAAAACATTTGATGTCTTATTTCCATATCTGGATTCCCTCTTGCTTCTCCGCTGCGTATTACCATTCGCTTGTTTCCGCTTTGCTGCTATCATGGTTCGTAACCGCGTACACCGATGCCCGCCCTTCGCCGCCGCTAAAAGGAAGGCAAGGGCGCTTGCCGGCAGCTAAGATGGAACAGCCCTTCGATACAGCTCATCTCAATATGTCCTCTTCCATGGACTCGATGAAATACAATCACGAAGCGTTTGTTGGTGTTTCTCTCATTGGGATTTGGAGAGATGGGTTTGTCTGGAATTGAGTTGTGTGTTTTGAATTTGCCAGTAATTTGTTGGATATCTTAACTCGTTCTCGGTTTAATTAAATGTTCGATCTTGTTAAATGTTTTTTTGTTTTTTAGTAGTCTCAAAGTAAAATATTATAAAGGCTTATAAGGAATTTGGTCAAGAATAAAATAAAAATCACATCAACTCATATTTACATCACATCAATAGTTATATGTTGTTTTTTTACATTTATTTTAATTATCTATCCATTTAAAACTCCTTAAGAAATCATTAAACATTATCAAAACATCACTTTGCTTATGGTTCGGGACTCGTTTGGCTCATATCCCGTATAGAAGCACACAATGGAGTAAGTGTTCCTTAAATCCGTAGAACCTTCATTGTCGGTCTCACTCTTTTTGATCGCTGCGCCTCAAACGTCTCACGGCAAAACACCACCAGCGTCAATACATCACCCTTTTCGCATTTTGCGAAAGCAATTTGAAATGCGAAACTAAACCTCCCCCACCACAGAAAAAAGGAGAGTATACTCGCGCTTCTGAACCGTCGAGGAGCGAAAGAGCCCGTGTACTTTACAGCTTCTCAGTCCCATTGCTCAAGCAGAAAAAAAAGAGAAAAATTTGCCTCTTAGGTGCTCGGTCATAGAAGAGTGTGACGTGACGGACGGACGGGTGAGGCGTATATGATTCTGAGAGGGGAATACACATGACGCGGAGAAGACAGGATAGGGTTGAAGAGAGAAGCAACTGTGGAAGGGAAGCAAGATTTATATTGTGTCTGGGGAGGAAGAAAAAAGAAAATGAGTGATTTTGTCCACTCACGGAAAATAGCACCCCTAACTCTCTTTCCCTTTCCCCTCCGTCCTTTTCCGTATCTCCCCGAAGGGCATGTACTCTCATACGTTCACTTGAGCGATTGCGTAAAGAAAAAATGTTTGAAGGGTTGCTACGAGACGTACAGACTCAGAATATGCCAAATAAGGGAGAGAGGATTCCGCCGTATTTGTGTACGTGGAGGCTTGAGAAGGGACGAGGGAAGGGGCACGAAAAGAAGCGGGGATGTAGTCCGGCGCGAGGGAGGGAAAAACGTAAAGGGTTAGGGTCCATCGGAAGGGCGAGACGTGTGGTGGAGGAGGGCGAGGCGAGGAGGGAATACGAAATGTTAGAAAAGGAGAAGAACCCTATCCGCAAACGTGTGTGTGTGTGTATCCGCGCATTTTCAGAAGACCGGAGAAAACCCAGGGAGTCTGCTCACCGATAAGGGGTAACTCCGGGAAGTATCCCTTGGGCTCTGTAGGGACAGACAGGTCCCCCTTCCCCCAGTCACCCAAACCCTTCGGTTCCACCAAAGGAAAAGGGACGAGATCCCTAGGTTTCAGTTTGACGTTCGAAATCTGTTCCATTTGCAAAATTCCCTCCTCTCGCGTGAGTTTTTATATATCTTTGGTCCTCCGGTAAACTGTATGATGTTTTTGTTATCTCGTTCTTGCAACCGACCCTTCGGACGGGCGCGGCGCTAGATAGCGCGGCTCGGGGCTGTGGGGAAGGTAGTGATAGAAGAAGCTGATTCGTATTCCAGAATGGGACCGGAGGTGCTGGATATTTCGCAGCGTACCAAGCTCGGTGCTGTTCATGACTTTTCGGTGTATTCAGAAACCGAGGGAAAGTGATTGGTCGGGAGAATTCCTTGATTAACTCCGCTTTAATAAGCGGACTTCGTCAAAGAAGTGGAGAACCAGTAAATTTGGGCAATTTCAACCTTCCGATGCTTTTAGTCGGAAATGGATAAATATAGGAGATGAATGGATTAATTCCCATCTCAATGCGTCATTGGAGATGTATTCGTAAGGGGCTCTTACAAGCACATAGAATATAATTTTCTCCGAAGAAACGCACTCTGTTGATTTCTAAAAAAAAAACTCATTCAGTTTTATCATGTTAAACATTCGTTTAACTTTGAAAAATGAAGCAAATTTCTTTCTGGGGAGAAATGAAAGCAGTAAATTCGATGAGTTCTGAGAAAATACAAAATATTTTACTCTCGGAGTTTTCTCCATTTAACGTGAACGTAAGGTATATATTACATCAGTAATCTACATTACTTCATAAATAAATTCGTTGAATTGAGTCATTATTAAAATATAGTGAGTTGTAAATTAAAGTTAAAATTTAAATTTGAAAAATACAATGTAATGGATGGTGATAGTGAGGGAAAATGTAATCAAGTTTTATTATTTGCATTACATACAGCTTACGTTTCGTCCCATGTGTCGAGACCTCATCTGAGCTACAAAAATATTACATCACAATTCAATATGTAATACAACTTGTATATCATCAACTGATAAAAAATGGCAAAGTGTACCTATTGTAATAAAACCCTAAAAAGGTTTAACATAAAGCTTGGAGGACTGGCATCATAATACATATATTAATAAGGAAATCAATCTCCAGCTACGATTATTAATTTTCAGTAAATATAATAAGGTATTATAGAATTTATTGCAGACTTCATCTCACATATCTAATTATCGTAATGTTTTGAATCCTGTAATGACAGCATTTATTGTACCAATTACTGTGAACATCCTTCTAGTTGCGATGATAACTGCAAAAGCAACTCTTACTCATTCATCGCTCCAGCGATTCCGAGACATATCAGAGCATCGGTATTCGTCAACTGTAATCAGGAAGTTAGTGCTTGCTAATTACAGACGCCTACTGTTTCATCAGAAGGATATTGTGGAGTAATGAGACTACGAAAGCATGGGAGCATACTATTACTAAGTGCCCGCGTAGCACGGAAGCCTAGCGGAATCGCGAATTATCCCAAAGCCGTTGTACGACGCCACTCTCTTAATTCGATATAATTAGTAGAAGTGTGCGCTATTTATATTTGACTAATTTTTTAAGATAGTCGAACTCTTTTTTTACATATGTATGTGTTAGTGTTACGGAAAGTTAAAAATCTGATGCATCTCGAATTTGATAGCGAATTTGGATGAATATTCATTGAGTTCGTTTCAGCTCAGGACGAAGCACATTCGTAGTTCCTTGTAAAAAGACAAAAAAAGAGTTGGTTTACCTCCAAAAAATTCTAATATTCGTTTTCTCTTGTTTCAAGAAATACCACACCTATCCATTATAATACCCAAGTGTTATATGAAATATAATTAAAATTTGCAGCTCTGTTTCGTGTACAAAAATTATATTTTATTCTCTGTCTTTTGATGCACCTCACATGTTCAAGTTGACGTGTTGTTTTCTTCATCCTTCCTTCCCATGAAAATTCCCGTTCTTCACAAAATGTGTCGCTGAATCACGGTATTTTCTTTCGTTATTTATAACGTTATAGGAAAATCTTAATATTATTTTATATTACGCGTGTAAAATTTTATTTATAGTGTTGTGGAGTCCGTATGTGAATCGAAGAAGCAGCGGAGGCAATAGAAAGGAATGTGGACTGAGTGCGTGGGATATGCCCCTAACGATTCCATAGCATGTTTGATAAATAAAAGCGAAGAAGAATTTTACGAGGACGTGTTCAAAGCACTGTGCAAGCGAGTCTCACCGCGAAGGCTTTTGCAGACGATTGAGTACGTTGTAAATTGCCTTATGAATGTAAATGCAAATTCTATGGATGTATTTTCTCCTTGATTCTTTACTTCAATCAAACGATCGTTCATTTCAGAAGTACATTAAATATCATACGAGTGTTTATGTCTCGTGGATACATACTTAATTGAATTCCAACAACGATGTTTTATTCTCTCTTTTTATGGAATACGAAGATAAAGGTCGCATTTATTGATTAATGTTTTATTATAATAAGGAATATTCGTTTGTATCATTCTGCAATAATACGGAGCTCTGGGAAGAAAAACACTTATAAGTCTTCCATTATTAAACCTTCATTTGTTAAACCTTCGAATCGATCGTCGACTGCTTGAGGAAAAAACAGGGAGAAAACAAATGAGTGTGGGTGACACATCTGGCTTCCTCCTCACATACACTGAGGCGAGCGCTCGGACATTCTCCCCCTCAAGGCGAGCGTCTCCATCCCTTTTCCTTTCAACCCTTTTTTCTTCTTCCACCCCTTTCGCGTTGACCACCGCCAACACGTGCGTGCGGCGGGTGGCGGGCCCGGGCTTATCAACCCTACCGCCAGGGGCGCTGCTCGCACCCTCGTCTTNTCCCCCCTCCCGGTCCACCCCCCCCCCTTTTCCCTCTTCTAATTCTCCCTCGTTGGTTCTCACGTCTCCATCTTTGCATCTACTCAATGTCCGACTTCCTACTACGGCGTCCAGCTCCAACAGTTCTCTCACTTCTGATTCTATTGATACTTCCTCCATTGTTATTCTGTCTCTTACCTTAGAATAAGTGTCACTTGTCACAAAATCAGTGATACAATTAACGTCCATTATATAATCAAATTAAATAAATAACGCAAAAATTAAATCAAAAAGTCGAAACCTTGTGAGTTTTTATCGCAAAATACAAACTATTTGTCCATAAAATGTCGTAAGTCTCGCATTATTTATTTGATACTATTGCTGTAACTGATGCTGATTTGGTTTTTCGTTGTCTCGTCAGGAAAATCTGGCCAAACTTCTCTAATTGGTTTGAATACGTTATTAAATGATTTTTGATATAATAATCCTTTCGTTACGATTCGATCGTAGCCGTACATTATGATTCCTTGAAAGCATATTTTCAGTTCGTAAAGAAAATATCAAACGAGCCGTACCTCACTTGTAACGAAGTATTGTAAGGTTTCGACTTAAAATTCTTGATACAGCGCCCAGATTACGAAAGTATGTAAACACGACTTCGCTATAGTTTGATACACTTGCCAGGAGGTGACGTCATCATTGCATTCCGGAGGCTACTCGAGAGCCTCCCCGCGGCGAAGAGGAACAGTAGAAGGCTTGTCTCGTAAGAGGGTGGCTGGCGTGAAAGGGGTTGAAAAAGCTATGCAGATCTACGAAGGGTGCGGGGTAGATGACAGAACGGAGAGCCAAGGGTCGCTGCGGAGAAGATGCGGAGATAGGGGCGAGTTGGACGGAGCGACGGCGTTGAGAAATGGGAGTAAAGAGTTAACTTAATATCTGTAACTTGTATTAGCTGTAGTTTATGAATGCTTGTCTATGCGAATGATTTAGTGCATAGTAATTTGTTGCTAGTATCGTACAGAATCGGTATAAAATAGTTTATACTATTGTCGAGGATTTATAGTATACTATAAATTGTTTCTCTCAAATTATTGATTATTTTTTTCCCCATTTTGAGTTAATTAGAATTAAATATGTCTCAGGTTCCTAGCAAGAAATGCATTTTGGAGGGCACCCAGACTTCTTGTCAAACATTTAATAGAAAAAACTAAAAAGTTATACATATTTAAAATATTTCAAATGTGTTCATTAATGTAAATCATTAATTAAAAATGGTAAATTTATAATATATTTTTTTAATTTATAGAGAGAAATTACTTGATAAATTAATAAGAACTTTCAACGACAACAACTTTGGTAATGCTGCAGATCTCCCTGTCTGCCTCCCCTTCGTTGCGTTTCTTCTACCTGCCTTTTGCCATTTTTGTTATGTTTCGTATACTGTTATTTGTATATTAACTTTTTTCCTTTGAGTATCCCCTCGTTTCTCCTTCCTCTTCGTAGCTCTTGTCGCGTCCATTCCACATCCTGCAATCCGTGTTCTTCTCTTAACCCTCAAGAGCCAAAGTCTCTTCCCCTTCCCTTTCTCTTCGCGCGCCCGTAGTTCAACAAAATTGAAATGACACGGAGGAGGGCGGTGGGCACGGGCACCATCGACTGCTAATTCGATTTGACCCCGAGGCTGCAGTGAACGGCGCCCTCCAAGCCACGCCTCAACGGGCCTCACGCCAAAAATCAATTTCACGCCAATGTTACGTATTGCTAAATTTGTCGCCACCACCGTCTACTTCCCTTGCCTTTCGGTTCCTCATCGCCGTCACTCGGTTTTCCCACCCCCGCCCCCAATTGGCCTCGACGCTAAAGTGTCATGAATGATTGCTCTTATACTTCGTGTGTGAAATTAAAAAAATGTTTTGAGGCTAATAGGGAATCCCCTTAATTTTAACTTTCCATTACAGACCTCCACCAAAGACCAGATCTTTTGTCAGTTATGAGCATAAAGAGTCATCTATATCTTTAGGAACACTGTACTCGAAATCAAAGGATTTTAAAAATAAATTATGAACAGTTTTCATCTTCTTTTTAGTACATTGAGATGTAACACGGAGTAGAATAAATACTGTCACGATATAATCAATTTGATTTTAGACATACTATTAGTCATCTTTGATTATGGAATTACTTGCTCACCCCGCGCATCTACGATCCCGCATGAAAATCCTGTTTTAGACAACAAATTGACGAAGATTATTTCCAAAATCCACGATTCTGTAATGCTAAAATTATCCAATACCCTCCGGATGAATGTATTTAAAAAATAAAATTCTTTACCATTTGGCATTCTATGTGTTAATGAAACTTTCCTCCCCTTTTACTCTTATGTTTAAGGTTCTCCGTGCACTAGACCGCGAAATTATCGATTTCAATCGAATTCTGGTTTTCTGCTTCTGTAAGTTTATCGCTCTTCTTGTGATGTGACCTTTTCTACCCTCTTATAATTCCTTTCTTTTTTTAATTTTTTAAGAATTTCGCGTTTCCTGCGATGGTTTCCACAGTATAAAAGACTGTTCTTTATGCAGCTGGTAATCGGGATTCGTAAATGGTGTTTCTCGCAAGGGTAATTACGGGATCTTTCGTGTTATTTAGATCGACCTTTGTACAATGGCATCCCTGGAGAGGCTTCGCTTGAATATTAAAGAGTGTAGCCGTAAAGGTTTAATTTGTTTCTAAGTGGGTTGATTTGTATCGAAGTGGATTTTGTATTGGAATGCATTTTTCCCTCACAAAAAAAGAAACAAGTGTATTTATTTTTTCGCTATTAAACAAAACAGGTATCTATCCTGGCTGTTGTTTGTAGGACCATTGTTGTGTTTTAAAGATGTACTTGCAATTCATCGATTTCATTGTTATACTTGTTCCATTGTTGTTCTCAAAATTGAAGACGAGATTTATATCGTAATTACGTAACTTTGCAATGCGCTGTTCAATTTTTTCATGCGTTTCCTGTTTCGGACTGAGCCGATAGTTGTGTTGGTATACTAAATCTTGCTAATGAAGCGTATTGTAGAGTAGAAGAATTCAGGAGAAACAGTCAAGCAATCTTCTTTTCTCGTAGCTCCTTCCGGAGCTGTGTCTCCATGTTTCTTCCATTCGACTGCAGAAACTCCCTTCCAATACGAGACTGTCACCGAATAACTTAATTTTATATTCCTTTTACACTCCCGTGCCAGAGACGTCATTTCTCCAATTCCGGAACTTTATTTGTCGTCGTAAAAATCTATTAAATTTTAACCGTATTTGTCCTAAGGATAAATAAAGTAAAAGGTTTACTGTAAACATTTTATTTGTTCACGAAAACTGAAGGGTAGGAACCAGTCTGAATTTTGAGTTTGAGCTGGAATGAATGGAAAAAATAAAATAGGAAGAAAATGTTTAAATGCAACAAAGAGGATATTGACAGTTCAAAGTTTTCAGAGTATGTTTTACAGCAGGGAAAACATCAGGAAAAGTTTTTTTATGCCACTGTGTGTCCCGTGGTTTTATGTTAAATAGATTCCCGTAAAGGTCGTCGGGTGTTTCATTCCCTCGCTATCTCGCTGGTTGGAGCAGTGGATGGGGGGTGGAGGAGGGGGGAAGCAAAGAATTGATCAGGCTTCTCCTTAGGGACTCAAGAAACGCGTTTTCCCCAACCCCTGAGAGCTGAGCATTTGAGCAAGCGAGTGGCAATTTTTTCGTAATTGGGTTCGGGAGCAAGGAGTCTCGATTGCTTCGAGAAGCGACCGGAGGTTGGACCGAAGGCTGAATCCCACAAAACGACCATCTTGATCGACTCCCGAGTCGCTTCTCCAGTTAAACAATCAAATGCTTAATGTAGATAGTTCTGAACATAATGGTNTCAAATGCTTAATGTAGATAGTTCTGAACATAATGGTGTAGACCAACAATTCTTTTATCTTTGATAATATAAAAAAAGTTAAATACCTACTCGCCTCTACTCATGTAAAATGTCTACGATATACGTAAGAAGACAAAAACAGTCCTTTGATTTGTAAGATGAAATCTTCACTCACTATACGCTGTTTTGATTCCTCTTTTACTCTGAAATTATATTCCATTCCTCAATCTCTGGTGCTTTGACGTTCTTCGTTCAATATTCGAATATCAACTCTGTGGCAATTCAGTGATGTAACTCGTTGAAAAGTTTACTTCGCCTTAAGAGCTTTCTGGCAAATAAATGAAGTATTAACGCTCCAACAATCGCAGTTCGTCGCTTGTTTGTCGGGAATTTCCTGCAGCCTCTCCGCATTTGCAGCGATTGATCGCATTAGCAGCGAGTTCGAGGCCGTTCGGAAATCGATGTTCATAATCGAGAGGAAATTTCTCTTCCGCTTAATTCGAGAACAACTTTACTAATCAAGTCAATATGTTCCACATTAAATTTTCCGCTTATCCGCCGTGCAAAGAGCACAAAATTATGGAAGGTGGTAGGAGGGAGGAAGGAAAGGGTAGCGTGCTGAGTCCACCCCCTCGCTTCCAGTGCGAGAATCGATATGAAGCAGAAAGCGATTGGAGAAGGAGGCGGGGATTTTAATCTGGATTTGTGCGAGCGGGTAACACAGTGTGGAGATCAACCGAGGAGAAGTTGGTGGAGGAGGAGGAAGAGGGAAAGGCAAGTGGTATTTCTCTTGGTTGACATTCGGGCTTAGTGTTTTACACACTGAAATTGGTGACACCAATGACATGGATAGTTTGGACAATTATGGTAGAGTGATGACAACATGGGTTGTTGCATAGGGCGTTGTGACGATCATGGAGACATTGAGGGTTAGTTCAAGTGTAATTTCATACAGTCACGAGAATAAAAGCAATAACTTGCAGCTCGGTGCAATGGCACTTTCAATTGTGATTGAGTATCACTAGGTGTAATCAAATAGGACATTGTTGAATATCATCGTATTGAGCGAGCATTGTGTTCAGTTAGTGATACTCGCCGACAGATAGAGGCGCCAGTGTCGCCAACAGCGAGGCCAACATAGGGAATGTGTATGGTATGTCGCGACTGTATGATATTAGTCACCATACATCGACACTCCAAGAAGTGTGACGGCTAACGTGGTGCAGCTTCAACGTAAAGGGTTTTGGAAGGGATGGAAATTTTGTATGACCCTTTTCATTTTTCTCCTGTGATACTTTAGTTCTTTGCTATTTACTTAATTATCGTAATCTGACCGTTGGTCTAGTCGAGTATGACTAGAGGTCTCTCTCCTGGAATCTTGAAGGTACTGGATTCGAATCCCACGTTTTGCAACGATGTTTGTAGGAATATTCTTGCTCGCAGATGTAAACGGAAAGCCATGACGGGATGTACTTTAACAACAAATTAACTCACGCCTTTTTTTTCGTTGAACTCAAATAGAAAAAGAAAATATATTCCATGAAGTCATAGAATTGCTTTCTCTTGTGACGCAGGTGTCGGCGCTGGTGGAGGACGTGGCGCGCCTGCAGGGCTCCCTGCAACGCCTACAGGAGTCAAGCGCGGGGCAGGTGGCGCGCCTGGAGGAGCAGCTGGAGCTCAAGAGGCAACACATCGCCCGACTGGAGGCGCGACTGGACGCGCAACGCGACTACGACGATGTGAAGCGGGAGCTCAGGTAACTACGTCTCCGCAGCATGTTGAGACTTATGATTATACAGCGTGTCCCTGAACTCCATGTAAAATAATAGGAGATAAAAAGGTGATATAGATGTTTTAAGTTCAACAACAAATAAGAACAGATGTTCTGATTTCGACCCATTAGCAAGCGATGCAGGTCTCGCACCGAACTCGGGAGGTTCACCAATACATGCGACATCAGTGCGAGGGCTGTATGGATGTCAATGGGCAGAACTTTGAACACCTATATCACGTTATCAATTCCACTTCTAAAGCGCTCTACACATCTTTATCTTATGTTGTTACTCGTGGTTATGTGTCTGTGTTCCTTGGTGTTCTTTTTTTATCTCCTACGGGAGACATTCACGAATGTGTACTTTACCCGTTCCTTTTAATGTGCTGCATCATCCCTCGAGTTTCTTACGTGGAATTGTAGAACACTCTGTAGAAACGGATGTACTGGAATCCACTTGGGATTGCTTTTTTTATTCATCCAAAATACGAAAAAAAATTAATGACATTCAAATAATTTTAATACTCTCTATTGATATAAATTTGTTGCACCCGTTCTTAATTAATGTGTGCCGTATACAATTTAATAATGTTAACTATTGCCAAGTGATTGTTACAGTATTTTAATTGTATCTCTTTTAGTGTTCTAATTTATTGCCGCATGATGATATAATCGTGAGTTACATCAGTTGAAGACCAAAAAGTTTTAATGTAACTTGTTAAACTATACATTATTTGGTGTTCGTATATGTATTTTTGCTAATTATTTTCTAATTCTATTGGATAGCTTTACCTTCGATTCACAAAAAAAAGACGTTTTGTTACTCGTTAAGTAATATTGATGAACATTTTTTTCTATTGTGTGTTTAAGTCAACAAAGACTGGATTTTTATCAGTAATATTTGAATACATGCGAATTTATCCTACAGCTTTGAACGTAAACATGTTACGATAAGGCACAATCTTTGCGTTGGTGAATTATTTTGCTATTTTAAGTGTGAATTTTATGATTCCCATTAATTGCAAATCGCATTTGTTATTTTTCATGATTTTATTTTCTCAAAACGTCGTGTGTTTTTCGCCCATTAAAGTTGAGGGTTTGGTTTTTCTGAATGGTCGTGGAAAATTTCTATTAATTCTAGTCATTCATTCTCATGGGTGTATTTTGAGTTTCGTGGTATAAAGTCGTTTCGTAGCATCAATGCTTATCTTACCGTAGTTCATGGGGCCCTGAAACTACATCAATTTTTCACTACGGGTAGTCTTTATTTTTTGTTTGAATTTATCCGGGAAATTCGTAAGGAATTTTTTATAGAGCATTCATCTATACATATCTATCATACATCTAATATTGGTACTCAATTTTTGTCTTTCTTCATTAACGACGACAACTTGAAATATATTATGCTTTGGAAAAGCTACATTTTTTTGTTGCGATCTCAAAAATTACCTACCATTTGGATTCGTGATGTTCACACATTTGCACAACATCCGAAATCGTGCTTGGAATCACGTTTCGTCAGAAATAGATGGCGCGACAAGACGGGTTGCGAGGTTTGTAGAAGGTCTCTGGCACTCTCATGTCACATTGCTATAAACACACCACCCCGATATAAATAAATGTCTGTCACTGATGGTTGCGGGGGCGATAGCAGCGAAGCATAGCGGCTGGTTTCCGCCCTATTGACATCTGCGTGTGAGTGTAGCTTGTTTCGATACGAGTCGACTGATAGCTGGTCGATTTTTTACCTTCCCAGACGAATGGAAAAACACACGAGTCGAAAATCCCGAACGCCTAAATGAACAAGTGAACGACTATTCGTCATACGATGGTTTAATGATTAACATACCACACAATGTACATACTTCCTGCAATTGAGGAGCGTAGGACGTTGTTAATAATGTGAAATTTCGGTTGACTTTATCGAGGAAACCATGCTGAAATCCTGTTGCGTTCAAGAACGGGGAATACTCTTAATTGCGTATTTTTTTCAGGTGCCCCTGTTGCTATTGGAAATAATCGCACGAAGTTATCGGAAATGTGTTTCCTCTCAGAGACTATTCATTTTATTGATACGAGGTTGTGTGCGATACGAAGCATTTTTTACGTCAATATGGACTTCCGATGTTGCAAAAAAGAGTGAAGGGAATATCTGAAAAATATTGGAGGTCATAAAAATGCATCATTTTGTATTACTCCAAATAATTATTATTTATAGTTCAGGAGATATTTTCTAGGTATCTGAGAATGAAGAAAGAAATTACCAAATATTGAATGCCAAAGAACAAGTAAGGGTTTTTTTTACCAAAATTATTAGGAATTTGGAAGATCACAATTATCTGATATGACCCTCGTTGAGGCACAGTGTGTTCCCCCTTGCGGTTAAATTTGGCATTAATTTTTTTCTTTGTTGCTGCAAAATTCGTATCCTTTCCCTACTGATAACGAAACTCATTTGACCCCAAAAACAGCTAATTAACTATCAAGCAAGATTTTATAAATGAAAATTCATTTAACAAGAAGTTGATATGTTGCATTCCATACTCGGTCACAACTACTTAAACTCTTTAAGTTTACTTTGGTAGATAGTTAGATATGTCATATATCATTTCTTTTGTAAATACATGAGGTAAAACAAACAGTAATACAGAGTATTTGTGTAATTTTGGATGTATTGTGTAAAACAATCTTATGCTCTTCCTCGTTATGAGGAATTGTAATTTTTCCCTCGTTCTATAGCAGTATAGTGTTAACAGTAATATAGGTTTTGTTTTTATTTTTATATGGTATTATGTCAAACTTTGTATGTTCTTTCCTCATCATGGTGAGGTAGCATTGCGTATACTGTACACTTACATCCCCGCTCCCTCTCTTGCAGCATCCTCCGTAGCCTGGAGTTCCCATCGGCGTTGGCAGCACACGTCGGTGCCGGGGGTGCAGCGGACAGCAAATCCCTGGAACTCCTGCTCCTGGAGCGCTCCAAGGCGTTGCAGGCGGCTGAAAACTCCCTCAAGGTTGCAGCCGCTGCCTCGAGCGCCGCTGCCGCCGTCGACGCTGCCGCCGCTGCAGCCGCGGCTGCTGGTAGGCACACGCGAGCCAGCCATGCTCAAACTGGTGGCAGCGGTATGCGTAGTGCGGATGAAGGATCGGAAAGTACTCTTGTGTCAGCTGGCTCTTTTGTTATAGTTGTAACAACTAACTTTTCCCAACTATAATATTATTTTTACTGTTTCTACCAGTAGAAACCCTTTTTTCTGACTAATTTTTACTGTTGTAAGTGATTTCTTTACTATATGGAGAGATTTTCAAAAAAATTTCACTCAATGTTGAAAAAAAAATTTCACTCAATTTTTTCCAAATTATTTCCTTGAAGGATAGAAATTTTAAAAATCTTACCAATAACTTTACAAATATAAAGTGTGAGAGAATATCTATCAAATTTAATAAGAGTACTATCTGTCTAAAAGTCTTCAAAATCGCTTACTGTTACGTTTGTTGCACAGATTTGCCGCAAATTCTGTAAAAGGCTATTTTTATACTCCATTTTTTTCGGAATGATCGTCTCATATTACGTTATGAATACTTATTGTAACGTAATATATTATTCTTAGCGATGTCTCTCAGCTGTTAACCATGGCATTAATTATTGAACATATCTTTTCAAAGTATTGAGGGTTAGTTATGGTACGATCATGTTCCGTTCGAAGTTGCGGTAACATCTGTGCACCGTACTTAGTACTCTATGTATGCATACGCTCAGGAGTCTCAGTATTCTATCACAGTGAGTGATTGTACTTATAAAAGTTTCAGTTGACTATATCGGAGCTATCTTGATGATGTCGGCCATTCTACATTTGAGTGGCATTGAACTTCTGAGCATGATTCGCTTCTATTAATTTCCATTTGAAAATACTAATACATGAAATAAGGATTTTTAGCAGCAATTAATGGCAAACAATTGAAGCAAACTTGTTAATTTAGACCCTGTAACGCATTTGTCTTTATTTTAAAGTATAATCGATTCTCATACATGTGTTTAAAATCAAAAGATAATATCATTTTTTTAAATTTAAATCAACCTAATCAAATCAGCTATTAACTTGATGTTAAAACGTGTGAGGCCTATTTGTGGTGTTTCGATTTTAACAAAGCGCTACAATATACTACTTACTGAGCGAGAAAATGTTTTGCTCATATAACGAAGATACGATACGTTCATAACTTACTTTCTCATCATTGTGATATTATACTGCGAACTCGAAAAACCTTACCAATATTTTATCTCTTAATACTTTTTTTATATATAGACTCCGTTTTGCATGCAGTACTTGGAACTCCACTTGCCTGGACGTAGTTGCGGATACAACCTTCTCAATGTTTTCATTTTGAAAGATTTCGTTCTTTTACAGTATAATTGCAGTGTTATTGATTTGTTCCTAATTGCCAGTTTGTGTTTTCATTTCCCCCCTTTACTGTTTTGATGGTTGCCTGTTCTTGTTTTTTGCTCTTGTCATTTTGCTTTCCTTGCCCTTTCGCCCTTTTGGCGCGCCTGATTGATCTTTCCCCCTCCCCCGTCACTATGCCTTCCTTTCCCCACTATTAGGGTATGACGTCACTGAGCCCGTAGAAATTGGTTTTCAATGAAGCGTTGTTCAAAAACAACCTATCAATTGCCTTTCATTACGAAATGATTTTAGACGCTGAGTGTGTCGAGAGAGAGAGAGAGAAAGTCCGATTTTACTTCGATTGGTACACGTCAAGTAACGTGGCAGTCACGAATTTGATGAACGATTGTTTATTGCCGATTTACCATTTTAACTTTTGTTCAGTTGTACCACAGGAGAGCAGTAATTTTGTATTATAATAAACAAATTTACTTTCGCTCGATATATTTGTCAAACTTTTTTCTTTACTTTATTTGGTTTACGACATGATGAAGTAATAAATAAATAAATATAAATAAATAAATAAATTTATTGTCAAAAAACAGTACAAACTGCGTATGACCACGTGGAGGAAAAAAAAACTAATTTACTCTCCGGAAGCAAGCAAGGGACCATCCCATCAATTCCGATCAAGGGCCCTAAGTAATTCGTAGTATTCTTGTAATAAGTCAATATAGAGTCCATTCTGTTTATCGAGACTCGCCTATTCTTTAAACGACAGAGACGAAGAGTTCATTATTAGAGTACACAATTAGTTGAGTTTCTACTCTTCCTGCATCGGCGTAACAAAAACGAATAATTATTAGTTGCCATGGGAATTGACAAATACCGCTTGATTTATTTCCTTCTCGTCAGAAGACAGATCACGATCTGAGATTTACAGAACTTTTGTAATCTAATTTCACACCCGTAAAACGCACGTGCAACAAAAGTCATACTATTACGTTCCTATCTACCAAACTGTCATGAATTCATACACACAGATATGTTTTCATCTCCATAACTATCCATACAGACACGATTACATTCGCATTTCATCCAGATACCTCAAACCCATATATAATTTTATCACCTTTTTCTGTCAGCGATAATACCTATTTACACCTAAATTAAATCAACACCTTCACGACTTAATCATTCAACAACTCAACATTCACACTGATACGACTTGATCCACATTTACTCTTTTATCCGCACCATTAACTTTGCCCCATCATCTACATCCACACTAATCTATACCCTAGGCAAGACTAAATTGAGGTAGCCGAGTTAGAGATTGCATAGATAACGTCCACTGTCGGCACACTGAGCGTATATATTCACCATGACGTCCACTTCGTGTTACGTAACCTTTGTCCGCAAGAGGGCTGCCTCAACATAGCTTTGCTTGGGGTATGGTATCACCGCCAATCCACACCATCTCCATCATTCCACACAGCCGTTCCTCATGTATGTGCATACGTTAGCATCCACATCTTGCCTGCCATTCGCGAACCCCTGCCCCCCCCCACCCTCCACACCCCTCATTCGGCGATTCGCCCTCGTGCATGTTTTGCAAACGCTGACGCGCAGAGAATACTTCGCACGCAGTCGCGTCGCTCACCGTCGTTGCGCCAGAGAGGAAGGCGACGCTATTGCTACTGCATGCTTCTGCCGCTTGTCTCTCAATGCCGCTACCTCATTAATCCCCGCCAGGGCATTTAATACAAATAAAATAATTTTGTTAGGAAGTGAATGGTTCATGTCGTTAGTTTTCTCTGAGGGACCGTCCATATAGCGCGTAACGCAAAAATAATAAATTTTGAACACTCCTCTCCGATTGGGAACGCACTCGTAACGATACGTATTCCCCCTCCCAATAATTACGTAACACCAGACCTACATCCTCCCTTCTCAATTAAGAAAATTTTTGTTGCTTTAAGGAAAATCTACGAACAAATTTTGGTACACCAATTCAGTTTTCTTTTGGTCTTCGTGCTCTCAGTGGTCGGTATTTTAGTGAGACAAAGTTAAAGGTTAAGGGGTCTCTGTAAAACGTAGCGTTATGTAACATCAGGGTGAACATTCTCGTACCCCGTCGTAACGCAGTGTACCGATATCAACCTCTGCCCCATCCAGAGTGCGCTACGTAATATATGTCCGGTCCCTTAACTTCATTCCAACGATGTCACAAGCACGGTAGATAGTTTTAAAAAACTAAAATGAAAATTGAAAATAAATTCCTAAACTGGAGAGTTAATGTAATAAAATATGATTTTTCTCTCTATAAACACGTCGGGTTGATACCTTATATGAAAAGAAAACTGCATATGAGTGAGACAATGAACTGGTGATAATTACGCATTTCGAGAAAGCAGCCATCAGCGGTTCTGTAACCTACGAGTGCTCGTTTTAATCTGCGGCATCTTCCCTTCTATCGCGCCGGTTCACATAACGTCACGTTTGGCAAGGTGCTTTCTTGTAGTTGTCGAAGCTTTTTTTAGAATAAACATTGTCGCGTGCTTTACATTGAGTTACGCAGGCGGTTCGTTTGCGGCGCTGGGTAACTGCTACCTTATTAGGAATAACGGGTTCATTTATTTCCCCTTTTTTGTTGCGATGTACAACCGATTAATGTTTCGTTTCTTTGTCGCTTCCGACGCGTGTCCAAGAGTAAGTTAAATATCGCATCTTGGAAGTTGTCTCACAATTAAAATGTTTATTATTTTATTTCACATGAATTCGGTTCTTGTCCAATCTAATGACATTACAGACACGTGAGTAATTGCTCATAAAATCAGTGTTATTTTAAAACCTACAAAATCTTTGTTTTTACCCTCTTGGTCTGTACCATTTTAGCTAACCCGTAGTTGCATTCAATTTTTGATCCGTTTCTTACATTATTTATTCATGTATTTTATGCATATTTTTATTTAACATTAGATATTTAATCTGTATTTCCTCACGAGAGTGTATTTTGTTGCTGATTTCCAGTTTGATGTTTATCCAATCTGTGACGACTCGTTCGATTGCGTCACAGATCGAATAACGTGTGTATGCATTGGGGACTGCCATTGAGTGAGGAATTAAATGAACGCACTAGATATTTGAGTAATACACTCGATTTAAACTGCTTAGTTACTGAATTTTAATTGCATTGTTCTATTCAAATGTCCAATTGATTCAATGGTAATATCAATGAAAACCTAGAGCGTAATATACTTCATTACTACAAATGTATGTATAAACGACATAATTATCCATTGCATTTCATTTTCATTAGTTGCCTACAGATTAAAATCCCTCCCACGTAGTATAATGTTCAATTATGTCTAAATTTTATAATGTTAATATAAATGTGGTTCACTAGTTTTACTCAGCTGTAACCCGGAATGTAATGTTTCAAATATGATAAATATAGTTCACTGTAAAAAGACGCTGAGGTGAACTCAGTGTATAGCTATTAATTCGTATAATTGCATCAATCGTTGCGGTAATAGAGCTTTCCATATGAGCCACGCTCCCTCGCTCAATCCAGGCATTATCCCCTGTTGCCCGCGTTCTCGTGCCGCGGTCGCGTGACCCCGCGCTCTCTTGCAGGGGCGTCTTCCCTGGGCGTCGTTCCGCCCGCCTCCACCGCCTCCGCCACCGTCTCCGCCGTCGCGTCGCACCACCTGTCTTCAGCGGCCGGGGACGCGCACCCTCCGCTGGGACCGCCCCCACCGCCTCCACCCTCTCACCCGCTGCCCGCCTCCGGCACGGCGGCAGCGTCGCTCCCCATCGACGCCCTCGCACCTCCACCACCCCCGCCGCCGGGCGCCCCGTCCCCGTCCGTCCCGCCTCCACCACCTCCACCGCCGTCCCTCCAGCCTCCTCTGGGCCCTCCACCACCGCCTCCTCCACCGCCGCCGCCATCGTCAGCCGCCGGCGGTCTCCCTCATCCGCCGCCTCCCGGAATGCTGTACCCGCCGCCACTGCAGAACGTGGAGACTTTCGGCTCCTTCCTAGGAGAAGAGATCGTGGCGAACTGGCGGCGCTCTCTGGAACGCACCATCCTCAGTCAAGGTTTGCCCATATCCTCTTCCTCGTCCCCTGCCTCGTCGTCTGCGGCCAGCGCGCCTCCGCCCCCGCCGTCGACGCCGCAACCACCTCCGCCCCCGCCTCCCCCTCCGCCGGCGTCCGCGGCGGGAACGGCAGCACTCAGCCTGCACTCGCCTTGCACAGATGCGCCCGCCTCGTCTTCCTCTCCCGGCGCGGCGTCCATCAGCGACGGTGGCGCCGTGACGCCTGCCCCCACGCCCGGACTCGGCGGCGGGGTCGCCGCGACGTCCTCGGTCGACGCTGCCGTCAAGTCGGAAGGCTGCGCGTCGCCCGCTAGTCGCGCCACACCACCTTCGTCCGGCGCGTCTTCGGCATCGTTCACCGCGTCGTCGCCTCCCGCGCTACCGTCGCTGGTGAACACGACTCCCGCTCTGGCGACGCCGCTGGCATGTCCGGCGCCCGCGGGATCCGCCGCCGACGCGGCAGCTGCCTCCGCGGCCGCCGCCGCAGCGGCCTCCGCCGCGCTCGGTCTCCTGCACCATCCGCACCACCCGCACCATCCGACGCACCATCCGACGCACCATCCGACGCATCATCCGACGCACCATCATCACCACTTGATGAACGGCGCCTCCAAAGACGACGCCGGCGCGCACCTCCTGTCCGGCGGGGCCGGCCTCACGATGGGCTCCCCCAACGTCAACAACAACAGCATCATCCAACCACCGCCGTCCTCCACCCCCGGCGGCCTCAGCTACTTCCGCTCCGCCGACGAGAACATGAAATCCCCCTTCCGGTTCGACGACCCCCGTTCACCCTTCCGTTTCACGCCGGAAGACGCGGGAGTGATGGTAGGACGCCTCGGCGAATCGCTCATCCCCAAAGGAGACCCCATGGAAGCGCGTTTGCAAGAGATGTTGCGCTACAACATGGACAAGTATTCCACCCAGAACCTGGACACGCTACACATCTCGCGGCGTGTCAGAGAACTTCTGTCCATCAATAACATCGGCCAGCGACTGTTCGCCAAGTACGTGTTGGGCCTGTCGCAAGGCACGGTGTCCGAACTGCTGTCGAAGCCGAAACCGTGGGACAAGTTGACGGAGAAAGGGAGAGACAGCTATCGCAAGATGCACGCGTGGGCGTGTGACGAGAACGCGGTGATGCTGCTCAAGTCCCTCATCCCCAAGAAAGGTAAGCGAGCGCTCACGACGCTATCTACATGTGTGTGTGCTTTCGCTTCATCCCACCAGATTGCGCGGACGTCACTCGCACTCGGTCCGTTCGAACCTTTGCCATGTTCCGCTTAAGTCTTGTTTAGCTGTACAATTCTTCCAAATTCGTAGAAAAAGTTTTCGAAATAAAATATTATAAGATAGATCAGTCAGCAAGACGGTATCCAATTTGTCATAGACGAGACTCCTGCCAGAGTTCTGCTTTGATATCTTGATAAGACGTAGTCTCGTTCATTTTTTAATATTCAGTACTTGTTTAAAGATATTTTATTCGTATTAACTTCGGTGTAATTCGACTATTCAAAGCCTAGTTACAAGAAAAAGATCTATTAGTAAGTTTTTATTAAGACAACTTTGGTATTGTTCGCTGTGTTCGTGTATAACTTTAACATTTTAGAGTCTTAATGTTGATAACTAACATAATAAGTACTGGAATGGTTGCCGTATAGAATTCGAATATAGTGCGAGAGACATCTTACTTGTATCTTTGTATTCCTGTGTTGTGCATTCTGTATGTACTGTAAGCCTACCCTTTCCCTGGCTAGTAACGTATGTGTAGTGAGTAGTAAGTAGTTTTTAGTGTGTTTTAAATTTACAATTTGCACTTGTTTTTTGTTAGTTCAAATAATACGCCTAATACTACTAAGGAGAACAGGTCTTGTGTCTTTTTACCATCTGGAGCGTATATTTTCTTCCTGACTCATAACCATACACGAAAATAAAATAGAAAATATACATGCATTATTTGGAGAATAATTGAGGCAGATTATTAGTGATTCCGAAATTTTGGGCCACATATATATTCATTATGTATCTTGTTACATCTCAATCGTTTTATTAAATTCTGTGAATAATCGAGCTGTAAATAGAAAATTACTGTATAATTAATTCTGTTAGCATTAACTTTCGGGGTGAAAGGGTGAACATCTTTCTCAGCGGAAAGTATGAAAAAGCCTGTGGTGAAAGTTAGTAGAAATACGGTGATGACGATTTTGTCTCATAAATCATTTCCCTCTTCTGCTTGGGAGAGGAAGTCGCCCGCTGAATTAAGACCGGAAGACAATGTATTGAAGTTTTCTTCCAGAGCATCATCAGCGAAGATACAACCAGGGGTACATAATTTACCTTCTTTTTTTGTGTTTCGTCGCCTCTAACTCATCGACATCGTCTAAGGGTTACGCAAAATTTTCAGCACGAATGACTTCGTCTTAGATTAGCGTTTTGTCTTAAGCGATTGTCTTCTTTTTTTTTCGTAACTAAACTCTTTGGAAATATGGCGATCACCCGCATACAAAACACACTCGCAACAAAGACCTAATGAACTTTAATCGTTAGTCATTGCTTCTTGTTCGTCGGTGGCTCGAGACCAAGTCAATTGTCGGAGCAAAAGCTTCGTTCAAAGTTTTGCTGCGAAGAGAGAGAGAGAGAGATGGCGTTTTTGTAGCAAGTTTTGTCAGTCGATTATTTGCCTGAGCTTCATCTCCTCTTTGTTGCACCATCCGTGATAGTTGAACGCCGTTCGCTCGCTAGGGTTGGCAACTTTTCCTGCGAGATCGCGCGCGGGATTGGGACTGTCGGAGACGTGGCGACATATTGCGGGAAGTCAGTCGTTTGATATTGTGACTTTTCGCACGGCGCGACTGTGTTAATTGCCTCGCGTCTGTGACTTTCGTCTGGCGATGCGGAATTGTTGGGAATTTAATCGTTCTCACAGCGAGGACGGGTCATGGGATATCTGTGAAACAAATTAAATTGGTGAGTTTTGTGGTGGTGCTGATTGTTAGCTCGATAATGATCTCTGACGTAACTCCTCGACTCGTTGCATGGGGTTCACTTACATAATGCTTCGCCACAAATGCCTCGCGTACGGAAGTGTTGGATTTCTGAGAAATACTTATTTTATATTGTATCAAAAAACAATGAATTACGTGAAAGTTATACTTTATTTTAAAAAACATTTTCTAGTTGTTGAAGAATTAAAATATTAAAGTCAAGTTTTGATATAAAATAATCAAAGAATAAAACTAATTTTGAAGTGTCGAAAATATTTGTCGTTTTAACCCAAAACAAATATCTGACTCCGGATTCTGCTCAAGGTGTGTAAGTTTCCGAGTCATGTTTCTTATAGGGAACACTAACATCTATGTATCTTCTTCCAGCCTAATTTTATCGAATGATAACAATTTTAAATGTCTTTTTATGAACCTCTTCACTTTACTCTAAAATAGAACACGAATTCGAAAATCAAAATTGCAATTAGGGAATGAGCATTTTGGACGTGATTGGGGGTGCGGGTAGGTGAAAACAATTTCTGTACTTTCGTTGCGAGATGGAAAAAGAAAAAAAGAAACATGTGAGAGAGATGCAAAATGAGCTTGAATTAAGTTGTGAGCTTTAAGACGAGTCAGAACCATATTTCAACTCCGTAGGTTTCTTCGATCTGCTATAATCCGAAAGTGCGAACACAGTTCACTTATCAACAAGGTCCTCGTTGACGCATTGGTGCAAATGTAGCATCGGGAGCCCCGTTGGCAAGCGGCAAAAGGGATCTTTGTGTCGTCGGCAAATGGATCCCACCGCACAAGTCGAAGATGTTGGCAAACACTTCTTCAGCTCTTGAGAATATTAATCATGTTTCATATTTTTTTTAAAAAGCTGGATTGTCGTAGAGCAAAAGAAAAGCGTTTTATGAAAATGATTAAGTTTTGGAGCGATGTTTCGAGTGAGTCCGATCTTTTAGTCGTAGCTTATTCCATCCGCTTCCCCTCGATTGAATTATACTTATTTGTATTAATCCTCACTCAAAATAACGTCGTGACAAGCACAATGGGGTCACAGGAAAGAAGTCTCAAGAAAACATTTACGAGAAAATTTCGAAACATACGAAAAGACTAAATTTTTGGTTTTACTCCCCATGTATTTCATCTTGAAGTTATGAATCATTGACGTTATAAACATTGCTCAATTATTTCTCTTATACACTCCTTCGTGTTGTATCAAAGGCCTCTAGTCTAAATAGTTCAGATTTATTGAAAATAAATTTATTTTGAGGTAATAATAAATTATGAACAATGTGGGAGAAGGCTTTAGCAATACGTCTCGTGAAATTTAAGATTTTGGCAACACAGAGCTCGCGAAGCTCTGGAGTTTAAATAACCTGGAAGAAACCTCTTCGTTTCGAAGCGAGAGGACGTTCTGTGAGGAGCGTCGAATACGTCTTGATTAGAACTTGCACTAATATTAGAAGAACGTAAATCGTAGCGAATGTGAGCGGAGACGACGGATAGGTTGTGTCCACTCGTCCGCAACCGTCTTCTAATTGGCGCGCTCCACTTGTGTGGGTGCGACGTTTGACGAGCGAAAATGTGGGTTACGTGACGTGACGTGACGTTTCCACTTTGGGATCTACATCGATTTCTTTCTATCTTTATCTTCGTGTCTTCGCTTAATTAACTAATAATAATAATAATAATTTATTTACATCATCACATTTACAAAACAAGATATAGTTTAAACCTCTAGGAATACTGACCAATATCCAGAGTATTAGGTCAGTTACACGAGTAAAATATAATTGTGTGGCAACAAAAAAAATAATGAGTCCGTTTCACCAGTAAATTCCTTCGCAGTCAACATTCCGCTAATTAACAAAACCATAATTTCTTGATAAAGAGTAACTACAAGACACGTTTAAATTAATTAATTTATTTAGCAAAACTTAGAATAACATTAATTTTTAGTCTGAGAAAAACAAACAAAATCTTACTTCCATACAACTTATGTGTAAACATAGAATACAGATATAAACGTGCTTACATTAGCTGATGCAATAATGAGATGACAATTCAAGTCAAATTAATTTATAATTAGTGTACATGATATAACAATTCATTTTAAATGATTATTTGTAATATATTTAACTTATTACCTTGCTTAAGTAGCTAATATCAGATGTCCTTAATAGCCAAGACTTTAACATTTCATTATATTGTTTCAGTTCGTATTTATTTTTACTCCTAATATTAATAATTATTAGTAACTACCACAGCGACGTCCAATTCTGTATAGTCCACGGACCAGTTTTTAAACTTTCGATCGATTGATGAGGCTCGGGAAGGAGTTAGGCAAAATGTTGCCCGACGAATAAAACGAATATGTCATATTTATTTATTTGTAACGCGATATTTTGATTCTCATCAAGAAATTCTTGTTAAATCAAGCAGGAAAAATTATATTACTCTTTATTTTTATTGTGTATTTGGAATATTTAGAATTATAGTTAAATGTTTTCATATTTTACTGTATGACAGGGTAATTTCGAACACAAATTTCTACTTTCTAAGATGTAAAATCGAATAAATTCTGACAAATTCATTCTGAATGCACAAAAAATATTAATTCTGACAACACAGAACAGTTGTACTCCCCAACGTTTGATAAAAATTTTGATGTAAAATGTACTCGAACTCGCGGGTCTCAAAAATCATTTCGCCGCCAGTCGGACAACGATGACCTACCTCCATTACATTTTCTTATATATTTTTGTTCCCTAATATTGATATTGTTTTCCTGTTAATTACTTGAACATTTCTCCTTCGATTCTTCTTCTTTATTGTTGTTATCTGTTTCCATCTCGGATAGCTTCGCTGGCCCCTAGCCAACAATGTCAGTGGCGGGGGCGTTGGGGCAACGGAGGCGGTAAAACAGACCGAAGCGGGTCTCCATGAATCTCTCACCTTTTTCGCGGCTCAATGATTTATTCCACCGAACCTCCGTCACAGCCACAAGATTTAAACGACGCGTCGCGCACCGAGCAGCAAATCCCTTTCGTTTTCTTGGGCCTTATTAAAATTTCTGCCCACCACGTGCGACCCAAAGGCGATAATGGAGGTTGGGATTCTTCGAGGGTGAAGATGCATTGCAGTGGTGAATTGTGGAGAGATGGCAGAAATTATGGCGCTGGGTCAGGCTTCCAGATACGTTAATTGATGTCCTAAAACTATTCTTAGTGATAAAGAAGTGTTCTTTGTTTGAAACAAGGAGGTAGCCAAATTTCTGAATGGAGGGTTTGGAGTTGTTAGGAGTTGAAGAAGATACGTCTCTTAATAAGTTCACAGAGAGGTGACACGAACCGTAAAAAAAAATCTCGAGCTGAGGAGCTCGTCAGATATGTCTCAAGGGGTTCGGATTTTTCTTCTTTTTTGGTGGGGGGAGGGGGGGAGGGGCTAATTTCACAAAATGCTGGTGAAACGACGAATTTGCCACATATTATTTATTTTCTATTAGATATTACGAAATAAAAATGTATGTTACGTTCACCCGAAAACTTGTTGATATGATGTATTGTTAACGCCGGGGAAATTAGATTTTCATTCATGTTATTTTTTAATTTTCAAAAAAAAGTAAGGGTGGGGCAGACACCCCTCTTTGCCTTGTCTTGAACTATTATATTTGTGTCGCGTTGAAAATAATGCTTTTTTATTTGTAAGTTATTGCAATAATTTCGTTCGAGTTCCGCGTATTTTCTTCCATTTTGAATTCATAAATGAACATAATTCATCTAATGCTGATTGTGTTAGGGTAAATCGTTGCTATGGAAGGTACGAGAGGAGTGTCAAGTTGAAATGTCAATGAAGTGAGATACCAATGGAGAGATCGTTGGTGACCTACAGAGTCTTCACAAATCTTAATCGGTGGTAGACCCTTGATGCATCGAGAAATTCATCACCCACCAATCATCCAATCAGCGTTACAACGACTGGCCCTTGGACAAGTGACGGACGAAGCTTCAGATTGGTCTGATTTGGGGCTTCGGTTTTTCTCGCTCCGCACGTCTTCGAGATGTGGAGTTGTCTGCGCTTGATACTGTCTTATCTGCTTGATATGTTCTTCTTTTAGGTTAAAACTTATTAGTGTGTTTCTATGTTTTATTTATTATATATTTATATTTCATCCCCCCTCTTCCTCTGGGATATCTTTGGACAAGCCAGTGAACGGCGAGTGACTGAAAATTTTATAACTGCCAGACAGGAACAAAATATTATGACGATTTTAGACCAAATAAATACGTCAAGAAATAGAAATTATCTTTATTTTTTTTTATGTGTGTAAACTTTATGTGAATCTTTTCTTCTTCTTCTTCTTCTTCTTCTTCGCCATCCTCTTTTACCCCGAGCGATGTCGAGGTTATGCGGGCCTCCAGATCTAAAATATCCGTTCCACTTTGTTATTTGCAATACATATGATTCTTTATGCGATTAAGAATGCTCTGAGGATTGTACTGTCTTGTTGTACCTACAACGGCGCTTCTATCGGTCGCAGATGGCGTGTCGGGCCTTCGAAGACGCAGCTGTTTCGCGAGCCAATATATCGCCCCAAATTAGTTCTAGCTTCAACGAAGTCCCGTCTGTTTCCTCCATCGGATGTACTAATGAGGGTTAGGGGAATGTTAGTTAGCCGCAGAGGCGCTATTTTTTCGTCTTCGATAATGAGACCTAAGGGATACGCAGGAAAGAGAAGTGGGATGTATTCACAGAAACCTAACCTCACTTTCTCTCCCCTTCTGTTTAAGCTCCGTCGATCGTAAACCTCGAACTGGATCAATATCGAAAGAAAAAAATTCTCGCAGAAGGATTACCGTATTTGCCCCCTTCCTCACGTAATCCTCCCCCTCCACCTCAAAGGGGAAAAGACGGTCGTTGATTGGCTAGGAAGCCGTTACTCTGTGGCCTTGGGTGGTCTCCCCCACTCGCCGATGCTCAGCTGTCTGTCCGGCTGTGAATTATGGAAGCGACGGAAGAAACCGCGTCGAGATTTCATTTTAATTAATCAAGACGCGAAATTAATGTTTTCATTACGTATATCGGCTTATTGATATCGGCGAAGGACCAGTGAGCGTGTCGACTAGGGGTTTCGTCACGGCCTTCTGGAAGTTCGTTGCTCTGATGTTCCAAGGCCCACTTGCGCGCGACAATGGGTCGAGTTGTTCTCCAGAATACACGAGTAATAAAAAAGACTATATGAGAAAATAGGAAACTGATTCGTTCTCTATTTGAGTTAATTAGACCATTATTTTATAAAAGAGAATAAAATTACTATACAAAGCATTGATAGATTGCAATACAAAATAAGCTACTTTCTTGTACATTGTCAAAAAAAAAGAACTTTCGTACGTGGCGATGCACGGATAATAGCTGTGATAAGAATTTCGGAGAATGACGTGTTTAGATCTCCCTGATTGATGAGGTATAAATACCAGTGCTTCATCTTGTATGATATTACTGCTAGTTTTGTGAAAAACATTCTTTAGAAATGCTTTAGCTTTTCTTTCTATCCTTACCAATTAGTGATATAGAAAGTTCGTAATTCAAGGATTTGAGATCTGAAATGTCTATGGATAATTTTGAATCAGTTAATGTTGATATATCAAAGATATTGATACAAAGTTATGAGGCGAATTTTAAAATTAAATTTGTAAGTACTACAAACAGTGTTATCCGGGGTGGATTTCCTGATCAACATCAAAGGAAATGAAAAGGGTCTCCTCCAGAACCTTCACATGTCAAAGGGATTTGTGAAATAAAGAGGATCACACTCGTTTATAGATATAAAGTCCAATTACTCTCCGTAATGTCAACGATCGACTATTGGACAGAAAGACTTTCCATCTCCGCATCATGGCATGGAGACTAACTGCTGAGTACTCCGCGGAGGTCCGTCGCCGAGACAAAAGAAAGGCGCCTCCCGCGGTGCACCGACCAGCCGTTGGCAGCGCCACTGGGCGGCGGCTTCTCTAAAGAACTCGACCAGAGATCGTAAATCGCCTCTTGGTCATAAACGCCTTGGGGGCAGCAGCGGGGCAGCGCCGCCGCGGGAGAGACGTAGGGGCCGGGAGGGGGTGTCAAGTAGGAGTCGTGTCAAGAGTAGTGGCTGTACGGACAGCATGGGGCAAATAGCGGTTGCAAGTGAAAGTGCAGACGAGTGGCAATGTACGAGTAGTATGAACTAGGTAAAGGAAGGGTGTTATGAAGACGGACATGGAATACGAACCTAATTGAAGAAACACCGGAACTCGAAAAAATTCTGGACACAACAAATTAAATAATACCTCGATTTAAATTTAGAATAATCCAAGGTGTAATTGCGCATCNGGAACTCGAAAGAATTCTGGACACAACAAATTAAATAATACCTCGATTTAAATTTAGAATAATCCAAGGTGTAATTGCGCATCAACCATACTTGAGAAACGACTTATTAAAGTGACAAGACATTATTAGTATTTAATAATTCTAGATCATTTGTAGTATTATGTCAAGATATTGATTGAGTCCGCTGTAGAATATTCTCCGTTAAAATTACAATACTAAGTGCGACGGATTCCGCTTGTCTATTGTGCATACATTTTATATTATTTGACCGAACTATCCGTTCACAGAGATGAATTGTATTCCATTATTTTAGTTTAGAGTTTATCATTCTATATCAATGGAAAATATCAGAAACAGTTTCTAGAGAGTTGACAACGTCGGTTGTATTCATGAAGTGTGATGCTTGAATAACACGGAGGCGAACTAGAATATATCACACGTGAGTATTCTTCTATTTATTCAAACCGCTGCCTTTCCTCATGTACTAACACACCTGAGTGGGACTCGGCACGAATCGGCGACTTTGCTAGGCTAGGCCGCGTGCTGCCATCTATCGTAGTCGCAGCGAACTATTCCTCCACATATGTCGATGCGACAGGTGCAGGCAAAGCGACAGGTAGTGATCGGCGGAGACCGTTGATTGGGCGGGGCAGTGAGCCGTGCCAGCGCCCTCTATATTTCGGGATATGGATGGCGGGAGGAGGGAAGGCCAAGCAAAGAGGAAACCGCCAACTGGGTTACCAGTTGCAGAGAGTCGACAGGCTACGGATGCATATGCATGCAGGACAGTTATCAACAGCGTTTTTTTCGTTGCCATTCGTCGGAGGATTTTTCTCGAAAAATAATACTTTTGGGGTTTCGAAGTGAGTTTTAAGGACACTTTCAATTGCCATCCCGCAACAGTTTCTGGGCCCAGAAGTATAAGGGTTCAAAATTAGTTCTCAGTTCCGGATCCAGGTCTCATAATCATGATCCAGGTTAATATTAATGTATGCAGTTGATATCCACAAAATTTACGATTTGATTCCGAAATTTGAATCAAATGTATTAGTATGCAGTGCATAATTATGTTCACAGATGTAGGAGAGAAATTAAAATGTCAAGTCCAGAGTCAAGTTTTGAAGTATAAGGTTATGTGCCTTTCCTGTCAATAGTTTATATTCTTCGTATCAATAAATTCAATTACCTCCTTATTTACGAAGCTGGGAAATGTTCTTATCATTCTTTTTATTATGTTTGCTATGAGTGGTATGTGCGAAAAAATGTGCCATAACTATGGTTTCTTGGTCACGTATTATTTTTTGTCTCTTATGGTTTCTATAGAATCCATAGACTCCCACGCTACTTCCAAAGGTAGGAACGCACTGCGCCGCGCTCTGCTTGTTCTCGCTTCCCTAGGAATCCACATGCATAACGCACTTAAGCTCACTACTATGGAGCACTGTTTCACGTTTTCCCTAAGCACAATGTGTGCGGAACTCCTTCAGTGTGATCATTGTGTCCTGCCTTCTGTGTCTTCTCTGTCAGGAACTTCCGGTGTATGTGCGTCGTGTTACCCTACACACTCATTTGTGTTTGTTTGTCCCCTTTTTCTCGCCCTTTCGAACTCCGAAGGACTTCGGGCCCGCATTTCCCTTTTGTGTATGTCTGTCTTATTCTCCGCTTTACATTTCTCTTCTGATACCCATTTTGGGTGCCAGAGGGAGCTTTCAAGTTGGTTCCAGACGTGTATATATTTTATTGAAGAAAAATTGAATGTAATCGTGATTATGTTAAATACTTTGTACAATGACGTCACACTATCTGCCTTAATGTTGACTGTTCGTGGTTCGCGAGGGAAACGGGTGGTCTCAAGAGCAAGTTTGGGAGTGGTCTGATCCACTGATGCGACCACATTGCAGAGGCCTTAAGGCATTTTTGTTCAGTTATGTTCAGTTGTCAGTTGAAAAATGTTTTGCGATGGATCTTATATTAATGACGAATAGGAGACGAAAAGTACGATTCGTTCTTGTCGATAGAAATCGGTAGAATTTGTTGCGTAATTCATGAATAAGCACGTACGAGCAGCATAAATAATGCCCCTAAAAATTATCAAAAAGTCCCGTAAGATCTCAGGGAAATGAAAAATGATTACGAGTTTGGAGGGATCGTGGGATGTGCTTAATGCTGACAACTAAATATGATCTGGACATTATACTGAGACGTCATATAAAAAATCCCCCCTCGAGATGAGAAATACTCATATATTGCACCTGCAGTTTTTCAGAAACAACAACAACAACAACAACAAAACAACAACAGGTCGCCCGGAGACGTCTGGAACCCTCTTAAAAGTAAGGAACTTTCTATTTCGTCTGTCTTTGACTCATACTTTGTCTAACAGGCGAAGAGATCCAAGTTAAAGTAAACGGTTATAATTTCTTTAAATTTTTTATTCTTATGGGAGAATGCCCCTGGGATGAAAGGTTCTTTCAAACTTTTAACACGACACATCATTAGAGTTGTGGCTCAATTGATATCAATGATTCATTGATGAAGTCAAACAAGATATTAGTTTTCTTCATAGATTTGTTCTCTTTTCCTTTTACGTTTCTTCCACATAGTGGGTACCATGGCCAATTATTTTTGGCAAAAGTCGAAACAAAATCTTGGTGCAAAATAGTGAGATGTTTTGGGACACCTCAGAAAATAGTCAGCAATATTAACGCAAATAAGTTTTAAAAATCCATAGACAGACCCACTCGTGGGTCATGTATTGGTAGGCCAGCACGCTAACCCTCTATAGTACAGCAAATTCTTGGAGAAATTCTATTTTCCATTAACAGTTCATAAGTATATTACAATTCCCCAAAAAATAGTTTGAAAACTTGAGATATAAAATTATATGAAAGTTACTTAGAGTGTACTAACAGCTTTGTGCGTCTTGGTCAATCTTTCTCATTGTTTCAATGACTTCACTTTTCCCTGGCATACTTTCCTCAGAATATGTTTGTAACATTCATGGAGCATTTATTCATGACATTCTGGTAAAATAAATTTTTTGAAGTCATTGTACATTTGATCGGATTGCAACGTTATTCTAAGTCTGCCCACAATCTTGGGGAAGTTTAACAATAAATTCATCTCACGTCACTTAATTTTGCTCGGTTTAATTTTCCAGTGTAGCCACATTAGATCGCTTTGAGACATCATGGATAAGGACTAAAATGTCTATTATTTTACAATTTACCTTTCTTTGCTTTTGAATGGTGTTTCAACTCATTGGTGGTCTTGCCCGAGCAGGTGTAAAACATTCTTACCGGATGCAAGTGGAGAGGCAATAAAAAGATGTGTGTACCAGTGTCTCTCTCTCTTTTCTTTTTTTTTTTCGACTGTGAGGTAATGGTGAGCGCACATTAAAAATTTGCCACGGGACATTGACCTCACGGGCTAATGAGGCGACGATTCTATAGAGGTCAGATTGCTATGACAAAGTTTACGACTCTGGGTGCAGCAGCGGGGGCGGTCTGATATCGTGACACTTCCCGTTGGTACTTCCCGGAAGTGCCAAGTTGTTTGCTAGGTCCTGTGGTATATATATCTCTCTCTCTTTCGAGTTACTTTGCTCACTGGTGTATTACTCGTTAATTGCTGGTTTCATTTATGCTTCAAACAGAACGTTTTTAGTCTTGCATTGTGCTATTTCTGGTGTTTACAATATATTCTGGTTCGAGTTTCAAGAAGGAAAGCACAATAGCGTTCTCGTATACTTCATTTTAGCTGATCTTTCTACATAGAAGTACTTTTGGTGAAAATCTTATATCAATTCTCTCAATGAGTACTCGTGAAGCATCCTGCCATTTCTCACCATCTAGTTTTATCACGTCTCATCTTCACAAGTCGTTATTTCGCATCATGTGCAAAAGTCCACATATGTAACTAAATACCTTTATCGGAAGCAAATTATTTTCCAAAAACCCCATTTTCATATCACCTCTTCAATTCGCTATTCTCTCGACAGAACCGGAGCACTCAATCACTTTATGAATTTCTATTCCCATCTTCATCGTGTCCAAACCTTTTTCAACGCCATCCTAACCTTCACCAGCACCTGTATCTCCATCTCGCTTTCATCGCCCCCTTCGTATCTCCCGTTTGCCAGTGTCCGCTCGCGCCCATCCCTCTTTCCCATGAAAGTTGTATAAAAGGAATTATTGAGAGGCCGCTTTTTTCTTTCCTCCCTCTTTTTGTTTTTCGAAAGTCCTCGTTGAGGCGGGAGCGACGGCGTCGTTCTATTCGACGCCGCATTGTACTACAGCCTCCGCGTATCCTCATCTCTCTCATTCCCTTCGAAACCATGCGTACGAATCCTCACGACAAAGGAGAGACATCCGTATGAGAAATTATTGTCCCTCTTCCTCACCCCTTGGCTAGCTCTCTTCCATGCTGACCAACACATACTCCCTATTCACCTCGCGTTCGCTTGTCTGCTTTTCGCTTTCCTTTCTATCGCCTCTCTTTCTTTTCACAAATTGTATTATTACTCGTATTTATTCTCGACCGCTATTATTATTATTCCAATTTCTGAAAAAACGCCGACATCTCCTTTTGTTTTTGAGGATGTTGTAGGATGAAATCCGCATTTATGTTTCTACTCTGACAAAGGCGATGAGAGGAAGAAAGAAATAGGGAGAGGGATCGGTGTGGAAGTGGTTGGAAGAGGGTGAGTGTGAAGGGGGGGGGGTGAGGCGAGGATTCTTTGTCATTCGGCGTTGAGTTGTCGATCAAGGCGCTGCGGTTTCTCCTCACATTCTTATGAACGAAGACTTTGTTTCTTGTCTATAGACTCTTATTTCTGTTTGAAAATAATACGCAACTCACCAATTTATGTCAGAACCAACCGGTTGAATTGTCTTTTTTACCTCGCTTTCTGTATGTCCAGAATTTCGTATTCTATAACTCCAACACTTACGTAAAATTCTGGTTCTGAGTTCGTTTTCAAATTCTCCAGTATTTGAGAGCGGTTCGAAGAGTTATCAAAAATTATAAATAAATAAATTTATTGTTTAAAAAAGTCGTTACAAACTGCATATGACCACGTGAAGGACAATAAACTAATTCAATCTCCGGAAGCGAGCAATCCATCAAACACACTCATTCTTATAGAGTCAAGCTTTGGAATACTTAGATACCGATTCATTTATTGACAATTCATACAATCCACTTATTATTCTGAGCATCCACACCATCAAGTATCTCTTTCCGTCCTTCCGTCCCGATCTTCGGCGTCTGCAGGAGCGTCTCCCTCCGCAGTCACGTGACCAAGGGGAAGGTCCAGGGGAGGCGAATGCAAAAAGATCAGTCATGCCTTTGTTTTAACGGGGCGGGGGAGGGAGGGAGGGAAGGGGAGGCGCGGGACCGGGCGTCGGGAGACGGCGCCGCGACGCTCGCGACGCCCCGTAATTATATTGCGCAGCCTATATGGGCGCCGGCTCCCTAGGACGAAGGGAGAGACCGATGGTAGAGGGCATATGCAAATCATTTATGTGCGCCAAGCAACAAGCACACGTTGCTTGCGAGTCGTACGCCATGTACAGCGTGTTGCTGGTAGAGACGGGACATGGAAATATTATGCTTAACTCACCCAGCGTCGCCCGGAGTTTGAATTCCTTCCAGCCACCTCACACAATTTCACGTAGTTTGATAAATAAGTATCTCCACAGAAAACCTTAATACCTCTCCTTGGCGTTGTCTACGCTCAATGAACTGATATTACTCGCATAGGGTTTTCGTAAAAAAAAACGCTTGAATTTTTGGTAATGAGTAAAAATTTAAAATATTCTGGCTCGGCGATGCTGTTTCAGACAATGGTACCAAGGTTTATGAATATCCATCAAACTATAGATTAGCGTACCGGATCATTTCACGACCACATACAGGACCTTTTTTTACAAATTTTTTCGAATGTTACAAAATAATTCTAGAATGTATTTTACGCGTGGTTAAATACAATAATATTCGTAATATTTTTTTAAAGTAAGGAAGACGTCTAGATGAGGATATTGTTCCAAGTAGACTTCATCTAGTGCGAAAACGAGAAATGATATTATAAATTTATTTATGTATTATTTCCTTCGATCAAAGAATTACTTTTCTCTTTGCTTACGGAGTCAAAATTAGTTATTGAAAGTCATGTCTTAATAATTAGCTCTGGAGAGTGCTGGAGTTCTGTAGAACTGGAAATGCTCGACATATCTCTGAAAAAAAGGCGATCCAGTACCCATGGAATTTGAATGTCTTTGCTCCGTGTGTGTGTGTGTGTGTGTGTGGAGGGGAAGTCAGCGAGGGCGACTCGCCTTGACGGGAAGTGTTGGCAGGGCAGATAGTCGTTTCCAAGATTTGTTTTATTTCTCGTAGACACGGCTTGAAGGGCTTATCCAGATAGCCTTGCGTATATATCCTCCTAGCTGTCATTCACTTAAGAATGAGTTTGAAAATACTGAAAATTAACCCAATATATGTGCCCCAAGAAGATGTATTGGGTAAGTTCAGAACACTGAAGTAATAGTCATATAAGTTCACGACTTCAAAAATTGATGTCTAAGTAGCGGCGTGTTTACATGAGTTTCTTCCGAATAGGAATTACAAATTTTGCTTTGGTGAGCAGACATTCACTGAAGGAATTTTTACTTCAGGGGTTCCACAAGGAACTGTTGTAAGACCAATTTATTGCGTTCGTAAACAACCTTACGAACATAAAACAAGATCTTAGAAAATAGCATTTAGCGATTTTGATAGCAGAAAATTGATCATTCCTAAATATAATTTGAATATTCTTGATCCAGTGAGGACACATTTCATAGACTGGTAGGTTAACATTTCTTAAAAAAAGTTTCGAAATATATGTGGTTCTTTGGTTTTGCTAAATGAGGAACCCTGGTCATCCCACTTGTTTCTGTACGTATTGCATGTCAAACATGTGGGAGTTAGTTCGTGCTTGCTAAACGGGTCTCATTGATCAAGATGACCATCACGGTATTGATGAGCAGGAGCACGGAAATTGCTAGAATAACTCCAAGATAATCTGCACGCTTGAAATAGCGATGCATAATGTATGCGTCTTATTTTGAAAATATGCACTGATTTACTCCATAACTGTTCAAAATTTTCGCTCAATTTGATCTTCGAAGTTAAAAAATATAGGCATGTATATACTTACAAATCTTTCAAGAAGATTAAATTTGGAATGTTTTACAAAGTGTAAAATATTTCTAAGAAAGGAGGAGAATAATCTCAATTGAAGACACAGATGTTCGTTGTCTGTGAAGTCGCTATCTTAAAATGAACTCCACAATAATTCCTTTTGTCTAGAAAAAAGACTGGTTTGAGATAAATATCAAATTATATTCTAATCAGCTCCAAACAAGGGGGTGAAATAAAAAAAGCGAAAGAACAGAGTCGGGATCGAGGCTTCGCCGCACGCGCGCCTGTTGTTATGCTAGAATGAGGAGCCGCATTATCTTTGACTTATCGAGGAAAGGAAGTTTTCATTGGTCAAAACAATGGAGAGAGAGAGAAAAAGGGTAGCATCGCCGCCACGAACAGTGGAGCGACGAAAGAAAGGAAAACTGGAAAGACAGCAGAGAAACGTGCGATAGCGGCTCTTATTCAAATGAATATCGGTGAGTGGGATGGGGCAGACGACGTCGAGGGGTCGGACTGTGACTGAAGGGAACAGGGCTAATTTATTTTTTAATTGCTCCCCCCTTCTCGCCTCCTACTCTTCTCCTAATTTCTCGACGTGCGCGTTGGACGCCATACACAGCGTCCCGTGTGATAGTTCCGGTTGAAATTTCTCATTCTTTTGTTGTCCGCGAAATTTCTCCCCCTTGCGCCGAGTGAATTTTTTTGCGTGATGTCTCCCTTTTTTGTTCTTCACTTGCCTCCGTCCCTTGTAGTGTGTATGCGTGGTTTCCTTTACATGCGGGCGTGGTCGGTATTGTTAATTGCGATGCGGTTTAGGGAGGGTCATTGTTTTTACTCAGATAAATCAAGACTTCATTTATTCCCCAAAGATGTGGATAAGAACGATCTCTGTTAGGCGTAGACGCCAAGATGTAATAGCGTGAAACGGTACTCCGAAAGTGAATATTTGCGTTTCTTTTATTTTGTTACCAACCAAAATAATAGTCTCGAGCATAACTAATTTTTAATTGAGTTAAAATCGCTTAGAAATAAGTTAAAGAACTCATAATTTTTCAAGACTAAAACACGAGTAATGTGGCAAAGTATTTTGATACGAACATCTAATTCTATCATATTATTCCACTCACGATGTTCTTTCAAAACACAAAAACGTTCTCCATCCACAGTGGAGAAGTTGTGCGATATAACTACAGTCAAAAGTAAATATGAACGAACCTGGAATTGAACATGAGATGGCAGGAGATCGTCACCATTTTCATCTGATCTGTCAAGACTTTTTTCGAAAAAAGATTACGAGCGAATGATTTTGTGCGTGAATGGAGTATAGTATTTTGACGTCCAATTATCCCTCAAAAAATTTATTTTGTGACTTATGGTCGTTCAGCTCGCAGCCAATATCGGATGCAGAAGTCTGAGTCTTCGTAGGAGTGGGGCAGTTGGAGAAGCTGTGGAAGGGAACAAGCACTCGAAGGAGACATTCGAACCGCGCTCGTCGGCCTGCTAATAGCCTGCTAAGTAGAATAATTAATGCTCCGAGGGCAGCTCCTTGACCGGCAAGGGCTCGACTTGGCCCTCCGGGTGGCCTTTCTTGGCCCCGATTCCCCTCCGCCCTGGACACCGCTCGCACCTACACCGATCTACTAAGAGGTTCACCCGAAAAGCTCTTCGATGTCCATCAGAGTCTGAATCACTTTCAACGCTTCTGGCTGCTACTACGTCATCCCTAATTCCGTATCCATTGGTCACTTCTATCCCCACCCTTGAGACCATCGCTTGGGTAGTAGTTCCGATCCACACATTAGTCTCTTCATCTCTCCTCCATTTCCCCCATTGTCGAGGCTTTGGAGAGATAATGAGAGACACGGTCTTCGTCGATGGAGATGAAGAAAGAAGACGAATCTATAATTGCAATGAAGTGGAATAAAATTTTGATGAATCGGAATTTTATTTCAAAATTTCTTATCTCTTTGTAATAATGCTATATTAAATGAAAATGGGAGACGGAACCGGGATTCGAACACGGGAATTTCATCTTAGAGCGCTGAGACACCACCAACTTCGGTTCGAATACCGGTCCGGGTTTCCATTTTCATTCAATATAAAATCATTAATATGTTATCTCGCGGTGTGGTTAAGCGCTATTTAAGAGATTATGTGCATAATTTCTATTTAATTTAAATTGGTATGTATTTAATTTTCTATGGGCTCTACAAAAAGATGAAACTTAATTTATCTCGCTATGAAAATATTATAAAGAATGTAACATCACCACGGAGTTGTGTTCGAAACAAGTTATGAAATACGTATCTTCGATACACGTCTCTTCCAAAGAAAACAAACATGTCTTATGCCTTAACCACTAGCAACGTGCGAGTGTTGCGACCCAAGTTGTAAACTGTCACCATCTAGACAAAGAGTCGACTAACGTCTTTTCTAAGAAGAAATGGTATTTCGTTTCCTTTCCTTCTTCTGTCATTTCGTTTTGACACGTTGTTGTAAATAACTCATCGTCAGTTCAACTGAATGTTTCTCTCTCTCATCAGTGACTTTTTTTTTATTATTATTTTTTGTAATGAAATGAGGTATGCAAGAGAAAGGCTTGATTTTAGACAAAAGACTTAGGGTTTTGGGAATATAATTAGAATTGCGAATCATAATATTTCTTTCGTGTCTTCTTGAATCATTGATACGTGACAATCAGATTCCAGGTTACGATATCCGTCGTTCGAAGTCATTCCGAAAACCTTGTTAACTCGTCGCTTTTCCACATGGACTGAATTCTCCTTTCTCACCTATTCCCTGTGCGCCAAACATCCTCGCACGGCACTGAACGTAAAAAGAAGCACGTGCTCGCTTACGAAGTCGACTTGTAACAGCATCGATACCGCCTCCCGTTCAGCCACACATACACAGTCCAATAAGATTTCATATCGCATGCGGAGCCATCAAATTACGTGAGGCTAATAAACCCCAGTTTGGCCCGTCGCCCGTGTGCAGCGCTAGTGATCCCATCCCACTCTTCCAACCCTCTTTCGCAGTCAGCGAGAAGACTCCGCGATCCTTATCTAGCGGAATTAAAAATACGGGGAGGGTAATAGGGAAGATGAAGGTGAAAGGTAGTGAAGGAATGAGGAGATGGAGAAATCGCTGAATGTTAAGTCACGGGAATGAAGGAGTGAGATATGCTGGAGAGGGTAAGAGTGAGGTTAGGGGAGACTTGAGCCGTTTGTGCATGCAATCCACACGGTGTTCGACGCACGCAACGACGCCAATGTAATATTGGAGCCTTCCTTCCATTTGTTCTGTTTTGTGCTCGCTATTAATGGGATAAGCACATCGAAGCCGTTTTCTAACCTTCTCTGCGGACTAGGTTTCCTCCTTTCCTCGTGATCTTCTTCCTTTCTCCACCTTCTGCCTAGTCAAGTCTTTACGAGTTCGGTGCGAGGATCTCCGCTCATTGTTGAGGACTCCTACGCACTCTAATATCAAATTCTCGAATAAGTGAGGCTAATTTATAACTACATTTTCCATTTAAGAATAGTTTCTTGCTCTCTTCTTCTTTCCCTTTACGCTTGCTTTGTGTTAGTCGAATCATTTTATATCACTACATTTATGTTTGTCTAACATAAAATGAAATTTTCTGTGGTTGAATCTGTTAATGAACAGGAGAAGCTTTATCAATACTATTGGTTTATGTGAACTCGAAAAAAAAAGTTTAACGTATTCTCTATTCTGAATCTGTGGACTGGTTTGGCGCTTCGTTGAACGTCACAAGTTTTCATCCTTGGCCGGCCATTTTTCTTCTCTGACATAATTTCGTGGCATTCGAGCGAACGGGTTAACGTGACGCAACTACGAAGTCATACAAAGTTGGCAAGTAATGGCGAATTTTTAATTTTGGTTGTAATAAATTGCCTCGCGGAGTGTTAACATTATGACGGAAGTTCATTTCTATTCGAGAGAAATGATGGGACGATGCTGGCGAACTTTTTTTAAAACATTTATTCTCAGTGATTATATGTGATTACGTAGTACGGTGTGGTAGTAATAGCAGGTGAAAGTAATTTACTTTTCAGGGATGGGGGAAAAGTTTCATTTTTACCTGATTGCCAGACGCAGAAATTTATGTGAACTGGTGTTTTAAAAATGTGGTAACTTACTTAATCAGGCGCGTGATAGTTCTTTATAGGTTTCTGTCTGTGTGTATTTCATAAATTCGGAATTCCTACTCGCGAGGCCGCGCCCCTTGCGTGAGAGGTTGTAACTAACGAGATGCAATCGTCAGGTATGACTTTGGTGTTCGGAAAATGGGGGTTTCACCAAAAAAAACAGCGTGGTCTTCTTTTTTCTCTCAACTTTAATGAAATGTGGAGAGAATGTAGCCATTCAGCCGATGAGTTGGATAAGATCTATGAATAGTAATCGTAATATGAAACGTACAAAGAAGATGGCTAATTCTATTCGGTCTTGAAAAGGATTATTTCATTATTAAACCAAAAATGTTTTTATGAGTTTTACCCTATCGTGTTACTCTGTTTTTAAATTTATTATTACTTTATAAAAACGTTTCAGTGTTCTTCGAAACTTCTCTGATTCCCTTGATTATTGTGAAATTAGCTCTGCCTCTCCTTACTGTTAGAATTTCTCTTTTCCTTTATGGTCGACCTTGGTGCTAGTATGGTCGATCTCTCGGATAATGAGTCGATTGAAATGAAAGCATCAATGGATTGAGCGAAGGTTGTATTCTGGATTTTTGGTAACGAGGAGTGTAGAGCAAGATACTGACCTACTTGGGGACAAAGTAGATACATCGTCTCATCTCTGCAATGAGTACGCTGTAACGTATCACAAACTCATAACAAAGATTCTAGAGCTCGAGGACTTNTAAGAGACAGATAATACGACAGTGCTGGAATAGCGACGATATCTCCTCGCGAACTTTATTTTCAATTACATATTACGATAAATAATTATTAGATTTTCATGCGAATTTGTTGACCGTATGTGTGATTTAAACCTCGAGAAATTTGAATAGTATTCATATCTATTTATTTTCATTTTGGTTTTTGAGGATTTTTTTCTCGGGGGGAGTGGGAAAATACCCTCCCTGTCACCTTTAGACTCATGGATTGAGAATTTCCTTTGTCTCTGTGTAGGTAAAGATAGTGGGTTGCCGGTGGCGTTCGGTCGCGGTGAGGCCGACATGACTGAGGAACGAATCGCGCACATTCTGAGCGAAGCCAGCCAGATGATGAAGAGTCAACAAGCGGCTGAGGATTCCCACAGCAACGACTCCAAGTCTCCTTCTCAAGGACAGGTGAGAATCCATGGCACCTAATACGACGAGGTGCAGATATGATAATTTCGGACTGGTGAAAAATGAAAATGGCGATAGGTTGGTCTTTCCATCCTTTTGCTCGGAAATTCAGCAATGGGACCAAATAGCGAGGGACCAAATTGAACAGGAGTTCGAGACCTAATCTAGTCGTTTTCACTGTGTTATAATTGTCATAAATGAGGTCATTCTTTTATATATTGTGTGTTTGAGCGCTACCATCTACTGAACGGGTCCGAGGACTCCCTCTGTGAGAGGAAATCACGAAACGGGAAATTTTTAAAAGTACTTTTTTTTCTTTAAATCGTAAATATGTTGATATAAATTCATTGTAAAAATCAACATTTTAAATTTATGTTGAAAGTCGCGGTTTGAATGAAAGTAAACTATTTTATTTTTATTGTATTAAATACGGATAAAATTATTTTAATTGCAAAATCGTTATTTCATTTAATGCTGAATATTTATGAATACACGCCAAATATTCATATCGTTTCCTGTTTACCAGACTTTACACAAACAAATATATTAATCGAACATTTTCATTTATGTGGAATATAATTTATACCCCTCACATGGAAGTTATCAACTGATGTATAAAAGGATAGGTACGGTTGAATGGCTTGAAAGTTGATCACAATTTTCAAGATTCCGATTCAGATCATTTACTATTGTTGGTATATTGTTTGTCACGTTATAATGGAGCATTTGGCGTGTGACAGAATCTTTTGGATTATTAGGTTCAATATAAATTTGAATGACAAAATTTAGTGAGGAAAATAACGCATTGAAGGAAGAATTAGCAGATGCACGCCTAACCGTTCGTAATGGAACTGACATTCTGCTAAAGGTTTTTTTTGCAGTAGCATAAGAACATATGAGAATCGTACGTAATTTGAGTATATGGAACTAATATTCAGTGAAACTTCTCTTAACGGACACTTCTCGATAGCGGACATTTATCTCCAGCGAAGACATTTTCTCCCCCATTTTAATCTACTTCCCAAAAGCAGACACTTCTCAAAAGAAGTCAGATTTTAAGGTTCCATGAGTGTCCGTTGTAGAGGAGGTTCACTGTAATGGGGATCAAATTATTCTCTTGTTTAACGTACTATATTGTACTAGCATCACTTTAAGAATTGTAGTCTTATCTGAATTATTCGCATTTAATATTAGCGTGATATCGCGAAATGCAGTTGCTGGTACGTGAGGTAGGGAAGATAGGGTTGGGGGACGGTCGCGTGACGGTCGCCGCTGTTGCGTTGCGCAGTGCCCTTCGCCGCTGGGCAAGGACNGCGGCGGCGGCGGCGGCAGTGGCGAGCCGCCGCCTCAAGAAGTACGAGAACGACGACATCCCGCAGGAGAAGGTGGCTCGCATCTACCAGGAGGAGCTGGCCAAGCTGATGGGGAGGAGGGGTGCGGAGGAAGGTGCTCGGGATCCCAGGCAGCACTTCCCCAGGTGGGTACCTTACTCATTTCGCTTCTTCCTCTTTCTTTACTTCCTCCACCCACATTTGATTACATACAATATATTCCCAATAAAACATTGGTTGCTGTTGCGTGGTCAATATTGCTGCGTAACTGAGCATATTATTAAGCAGTACAGTACATTAAGAAAACACTATGTATGCGAGCACCCTAGATCAGGATGAAAGATCCAAATTCAGGAGAAGGAATGAATTTCTCCAAACTTTTGAATTTGCTATCGCATCCTTGTATCTGGGATATGATGAGACTGGGATGTCACATCCAAAGGTTTGAAATTTACCTTTCCTTCATCTCTCACATGAACCTGTTCTCAGTGAGCCAAAGTCCTCATTTCCTAAACCTTGAAATTTTGATCACTACTCACGTCAAGAGTTCATCCTTCTTCCGTATGTTTTCTACTTGATCATATAGATGCATTTTCATTTCCCCACGCTGTGGTGCGAGGACAGCTCCTTACGCGTCTGATGTAGTCTTCTGTTCCCTCACTTCTTCAGCGGTGGCAATGCGGGTAGCGGAGGTGGCGGAGCGGACGCCCGAGGGGGAGGAGGAGGTGGTCCTCCGCCAATCGACCGTGCGCAGGAGGAGATCCGGATGGCGCTGGACGCCTACCATCGAGAGCTGGCCAAGCTCAACTCCTGCCCCTCGAGCGCAGCATCTGCTGCTGCGGCCGCCGCTGCCGCTGCTGGTCTGCCAGGTACGACTTTTTTCATTCATAACTTCATTCATCTAAGAAAAAGAATAGATCCGAAAACAACATGGCTGAAGGCATAGGAGTCTCCTTTAGTAAACAGTTATTTAACCGGCACAAATTCAAAGTCAAAAAAGTATTATAAAAAGTGCGGTTTATTTGAGAAAGGAACACCATAACATTATTGGTTGTGCTAAGATTTCTCTGTGCTAAACGAATTCTCGTTTTGTATCCACACCGTGTTAGGAGATTCCGCTACTCCACTGTTTTGAACTGGCGTAATGTTGGAGAAATATTCGTGAAAAGTCTGAAATGTTTGATTACTAAGTGAGAGTATTTTTTTAGAAACTATAGACTAAATGGTTGTCTTCAATCATTAAGACCACGGATTATTTGTGAGTTGGAACATACATGGGCGTCTACGAGACTAACAAAACAGTGTGAGGAATTCCAAATTTGTCCTCATTTTTCCTTCCTTTTGTTTCCTTGGCTTCGTTCCATCGTTATACCTTAATTATCGCACAATATCCCAATAAAGTATAGTCATTTTAAAATTATCTGTGGGGTCGTTATTAGATACCTTAGATCTGCTTCTTAGAACATTATCCTTGCTCCTCCTAAAAGTCATTCCTAGATACCGATGAATTACTAGGGAATGTGTCTAAAAAGAAATAAAAGGGAAAGGAAGGATCGCGCGAGGACCGTGGCTCCTTATGAAGGGCATTATTCTGATGCCTGAAACCTAGATCAGAGTAGATGTTTCGTGAAACTTACATTTAAGGGCGGTGGAAATGCGCCATGACCGATATTCTGCCTCCAAATTGTAAGGTCTCAATCTATTGAGGGACGGATAATGACGTTGAAAACAGTAATGAATGATAAAAATTTCTCCGAAAGCAAGCAACGAACCACCACCCTCGTTGCAGGGCTGCCCGGGCTGCTGGCGCTCCAGCAACAAGCGCTCAACCAGCAACACCAACAGCAGCAACAGCACGCGCAGCTGAACGGCGTGGCGCAAGACCTGTCTATGCCCAAGGACCGCAAGGATCCAGGGGTGACCGGCAGAGAGAAGTTGGCCAACGGTGAGGTCATGCAATTGCCGGATGTGAAGAAAGAAGGCGCGCAAGTAGCTGCGGCCGCGGCGGCTGTGGCGGCAGCTAGTGTCATGGACTCTGTGGCGGATGTGCTGCGACATGCCGGCAGCGCCTTTTCACTCGTCAGGCCAAAAGTTGAGCCAGGTGAGTCGACTCGACGACATCACCGCTCATTCGGTCGGATGGAGGGGGACGGGGCGGAAATGGCCTAGTGGGTCTTGCGAATGCCGACTCGCCCCTGTTCGCCAGCATGTAAACAAATATGAAAAAACTCATTTTGCAGACTGTGCTGTTTGGCCCGAACTGGTCACCGAACATTCCTTCGAGGTTCTTCGGGTAGCAAAATGAACGGTTATATGGAAACGGTTTAACTCGAGCGCGTTCCTTCCTTCCCCGCCACCTTGAGGCTTCCAAATCGATCTCCTAACTTGCACAACCGTTGCTGGCATCGAGTGGGTGGAATGCATTCATAGGCTATCCATCACAGACATAAAGGCGCGAAATGAGGAAATTCCGACGGTTGGAAATAAGTACTTGATAGGCGCCTAGAATGTGTTTATTGATTCGACAATTATACCATACCAAGATATACCTTGTGTGTTTCCATAGTATTAGATTTCATTTACGAGTTATGGTATCATGTTGTTTCATTAAGTTTATAATAGAACTAGTCCGAGAACAGAAATGTATGCTTCTCTTATTAGATAGTGCATGATTTATAATGACATTGTGTGTCGTTTGGTTGTTGCATATCAGTGAAATATAAAATTCAGGGTGCCTTATCCATTCTCGACTCACGAGAATCTCCTTGAATTTTGATAAAAATAGCAAAACAGGTTCTCCTTCAAAGATCAGCTACATTCAGTATTGCTCGAAGTCGGTTGTTTGTTTTGTTAACATTGTTGCCTAATTCTGAGGGAGTTAGTTCTTGTGTGGCGTTCGAGAAGTAGTCGACGTAATTATTTTCTGATATCAACGAATAACGTTCTGTCAGTCGTGAATCACGCAATCGAGTTGTGTCAGGCCTACCCTGATTCTCAGCACTATAAATAAATTTAATAAATTTTTTTTTGTCAAAAAACAGTACAAACTGCGTATGACCACGTGGAGGAAAGAAAAACTAATTTACTCTCCGGAAGCAAGCAAGGGACCATCCCATCAATTCCGATCAAGGGCCCTAAGGCAGAGGCGGATTCAAAAATTTCAGCAAAAGTTCCTAGATAAGATAAAAAGTTGGCTGCGAGTTATAATACTAATAGAATGTCAATATGTTTGTAATTTTAAGCAAAAAATTACATGTACAAGTTATTATCGAACTATAGATTATTCTGAGTATAGTGTTTAAAAATCATAAGAATTGAAATAACACTAAATTCACCAGTAGAGAACCAGTATGATAAATCCGCCTCTACCAGAAGGAAAAACGGAGAAAAACCAGGGCCAGGATGGGTATATAGCTGAAAGGTACATTCACGTTGTTGATATAAGATTATTAATTCTCATGAAACATGAAAAATTTCGAAGAATTGAAAACAAAGCCTTCCTTATAAATTCATTGAGCTGGAGCTTGTAGTACTTTGTTTTGAGTGACACTTATAAATAAATTACATCTAAAACATTACAGAGAAACCAGTCATGTACTAATTTTTTGTGTGGTTGTAATATTTTTTTTATAATTGACGTATTATATAATATGAGTATTGAAATATTTCCTTGCACTCCTACAATCGGTAAAATTGCCCATGTAGAATCACGCCCTGAAATTTCTCCCCAAAATCTCTTGGTTTAATTTACCACGAGCTCTATTTTCTTTCTAAACACATTTCCCAATATATGTGTGAAGTGATATTTGAATTAGCATTTCCTTCCCATCCGATGTGAATAACAAATGTGGACGTGAGCAGCACTGGGGCTGGCGGATCACGAAAGAGATAATTGTATACTGGTCGAAACCTCACACCTTCCGGTCGAATGAAATCACATATATTCATATTGTAATTGTGGCTTGGATCTGACGCAATTTCTCTCGAATGTGGTCGTGACCTTAAAGAAATTCCTCTTGATTCATATGACACAGTATGTAGCGAGAATTTATGAAGTGTGAAGTTTGAGTGACATTTTGGATGACGAATGCGCGCTGGATTTGTCTGTGAGGAGGCAAACATCGAGGCTTCGATTATCCACGTTTTTTAGCGAGATCTTCGGTAACAGTAGAGGATTAAGTAGTGGGATATTTCCCTTCCCTGCCAGTCCAAAAAAGTAAGATAATCTTGAATTCTAATGAAAAAGAAATATCTGCTACGAATACCTATTATTTACAATAGGTAATAAAATATATAAATTGACTGAAAATTGCGTCATTTTGCACCTTACTCCCACCTTCCCTCGCCAAGAAAAATGTTAGACCCGCTACTACTTTGTAATGTTACCGTTTTCACCGCTCAGCCTATCGCCCGATCACATTGCTTTTTATATTGAATATTTTTTCGTCGTTATTCTGGTAATCTAGATAATTTTGTAACCCTGCTGAGGGTTAAAATAAATAACTGAAATGCTCTTAGAATTTTTGATTGACCAAAAATTTTGACATTTAAAAATACAATTTTGGGGGATCTGTCTACATCGCCAGGTCGTTCATACCGTGACAAAAGACTATGGATTGAATGCGAGATTTGAATTTAGGGGAAGGAAGATATTCCCCGAAACTTTTGGATTTGCCGTCGCAACCTTCAGATACTATAAGGTTGGGATGTCACCTCCCCAGGTTTGGAGAAATCCTTTCCTTTCTCTATGTATTATCTTAATTTTCATTGGTGTATTTGAAGGAAGAAAAGAAGAGCATTGTTAATCCGTTTCATTCTTGGAGCAGGTTCCGGCGGCGGCGGCGGCACTGGTGGCGGCGGCGGCGGCGGAGCGGGTGGAGGCGGCGGCGGTGGTGGTGGACCCGCGTCCGCGGCGGCGAGCAGCGCCGGAAGCAGTCCTCTGAGCAACTCCATCCTGCCGCCGACGGCGCTGGCGCCCGGCGACGAGCTGCTGGGTGGCGCGGCGGCCAGTCCTCTGCAGCGCATGGCGTCCATCACCAACTCGCTCATCTCGCAGCCCACAACCCCTTCGCACCACTCGCCCTCACAGAGACCCCTCAAGGCGGTGCTGCCTCCCATCACTCAGCAGCAGTTCGATATGTTCAACAACCTCAACACGGAAGATATCGTCAAGAAGGTAAGCGGAAGCACACGTCTTCTCAGAATTCAGATAAAAGAATTTGACTTGTTTTTGTTTTTCAAGGCAATGGTGGATATCACGGAGATATTTTGCCCCCCCCCCCTCCATCAAAAAGAAAAATGTGTTAGTGAACAAGTAGCTCAGTGGTAGTGTCCTCGCCTTGAGAACCAAGATCCCCTGGTCCGATTACCGACCCTGTCGGATGCCTGAAGGCAGACGAAGAAGAACGTCCAAAACATAGAAGATGTTATACACTGTTGAATATGATTAAACAGGTTAACATGATGGATTAAGTCCAAAAAAGTTGTAAAAATAATACATATTAACTTCGTCAAGAATGTTGAGAAGAAAATAAAATTTTTATTTTTATTTGTAAAACAAAATTATGTTTGGTACATTTATACGTATTTGTATTGCGTAATAAAAATACGTTCTTACAGAATCGTAAATTTCCTAACTTGTAAACATTCTGTATCCCAAGAGATCAAACAAAAATGCTTCATTTTTTTCTTTGGCACAGATATACGAAGGATAAATCGATTTCCGAAGTATTATTTTGTTCGGAGGGATGACGAAACAAAAATTTGCCAACTTCTTAAAACGATTTGATCCGCCATTTAACGTCTGGCCTTTACTTAGGGAGTAGTTCCAGGACAATGAAAGTACTGGATGTAATGCCAAGAATGCTAAATTATCAGACTATTCAACTTCGTGGAGTGGAGTGTGTATTATTGTTAATATTGTTGTATTTCCGTGCTGAACTAAGACAATTCTAACGACATCTTTCGTGTTACCCTCAGGTAAAAGAAGCCTTGAGTCAGTATTCCATCAGCCAGCGACTATTCGGCGAGTCGGTCCTGGGCCTATCGCAAGGTTCAGTCTCGGATCTTCTAGCTCGTCCTAAGCCTTGGCACATGTTGACTCAGAAAGGTCGAGAACCCTTCATTCGAATGAAGATGTTCCTGGAGGACGACAATGCAGTGCATAAGCTCGTGGCCAGCCAATACAAGATCGCTCCAGAGAAGCTCATGCGAACCGGCAACTACGCTGGCGGTCCACGTAAGTATCAGTACTATGTTGAATTAAAATTAGAAAGGGTTCGGAAAATCGGGTTGGTGGCATTACGGCTTGGAGCGACGTAGCCACTTGGTCAGTCGGAATCTACTGTATATGTACGCTGAAAACTGGTTTTCATGTATCTTTTGATCCCCATCAAATCGTTAATTTTATCGAATAAAAAAAATGCTTGTAGCACACTTATTACTAAAAATAAGTACCATTCCTCTATTTGTTCGGGGCAAATGTACCACGGGAATCATGAAATCAATTAAGCAACAATTATATTATTGCAACAGCATCGTGTTAATGAAAACCTACAACATACTATTAAGAAATGATTAGAAAAACAGCAAACACCGTGCTCTTTTAGACACCGTAAAATAAAGGATAATATTTTTATTGTCACAATCAAGGCTACAAATAAACAGAAATCGCGCTCGTTTATTAAAAACCCATCTCACGTCCTCTTCGCTGGATCTTAGTGATTAAACAAAAAGTTAAACTACATAAAACATGCGTAATTGAGATTAGATAAGTGTTGTCCAGTCTCAGTTCTGACTCATGTTAATCCTTCTCTCTGCAGCGTGCACAATGGGCAAGCCGCAAACACCAATCTCCAAGTTGTCGCAGTCCGCTCATGAGGCCTTGGGTGGAGGCAAAGTCCTGGGCGATGGACCAGGGGGCAATCCGTTGCTACCGCCTTCCTTGCAGCAAATGCTACCTTCGGCGGCTGGCCAGCCGCATGCACCGCCTCCACCACCCCCGTTACTCGTACCCGCCCCCGGACAAGGACATCACCCACTCGCCGCCCAGGTTATGCACGACCTCAAGAAAAACATGCACCAGGTACGCACTCATTTGCATGCTGTTGCTTCACATAATGTGAGAATTGAGAAGAGACAGGACCTTATAAAGGAGAATGTAATCAAAACTATAAAACGCTCAACCATTTCAATTGTATGGAGAATCGTTTTTACTCACAGGAAAATAATCATAGTCAAAATACTTTAGGGTTCAAGTTATTATATCCTCCTATAAAAAATAATATTCCGATCTCATTTTTTCGTATTCTCTTAATGCAATTTGAATGTTTTTAAAGCGATGAGCGTTGTAAAGTGATAAACTCACAATTACTGCAATTATAAGAATTAATTTACCGAAATTGTGTAGTTAAAAGTTTACCAGTTCTTTTTGAGTATCTATTTAAAGTTTGGTGTATTTTTGTGGGTTTATTGAAAACACTTCACTCATTTTCATTCATTAATAGCCCTTTCACTGAGCTCATGAATGGGACCTGAGACCAAAACTGATTTCTGGGTTTATTTCCAGGGTCCCAGTCCTCATGGTCTTCACCCACACCATCCAGGGCAGCCCGGCGGACAGCCTCAGGGTGGACAGGGCCAACAAGGCCAAGGTCAGGGTCCACCCCCACCACTGCGTGCGCTGCCGCAACACATGGCGCCGAGCGTGTACGAAATGGCGGCACTCACCCAAGACTTGGACACGCAGCTCATCACAACACGCATCAAAGAGGCTCTACTTGCCAACAACATCGGCCAGAAGGTTAAGTTTCTTTTTCAATCTTCCTCTATATGACTTTAATTTCCCTTCCCGTAATTTTTAAAATTTTGTATGAATTTTTTTGTCGAAAAAAGCTATTCAAATTTTACGAACTATTTATCTATTTTTACATTTTCATTAGGTCTGCTGATTGAGATTTTACTCCTTTTTCGACTTTTTTTGTTTCATTTCATAAGATATGTTCTGCAACTCATCCTTTAAATGTGTTACTATACGAACTATTTTATCTCTTCATCTTCGTAGCAATTTGTATCACACATACCTTAATTACTTGATAATAATTATGTGCTACGTTGTCTTGTTCAGATCTTCGGCGAAGCAGTTCTGGGCCTGTCTCAGGGCTCCGTGTCGGAGCTTCTATCGAAACCGAAGCCTTGGCATATGCTGAGCATCAAGGGCCGCGAACCTTTCATCCGCATGCAGCTCTGGTTGTCAGACGCCAACAACATCGACCGACTGCAAGCGCTTAAGAACGAACGGCGAGAGGCCAACAAGCGAAGACGCAGCTCCGGTCCCGGCGGAGGCGGTGGCGGCTCTGGGGGTGGACATGGCGGCGGAGGCGGTGGCGCCGACAACAGCAGTGACACCTCCTCCAACGACACGTCCGAGTTCTACCACAGCCCGTCTCCCGGTCCCGGCCCGCCGTCTGCCAAGAAGCAACGTGTGCTCTTCTCCGAGGAGCAGAAGGAGGCCCTTAGACTGGCCTTCGCGCTCGACTCCTATCCCAGCATGCAGACCATTGAGTTCCTGGGCGCGGAGCTCGCGTTGTCCAGTCGCACCATCACCAATTGGTTCCACAACCACCGCATGCGGCTCAAGCAGCAAGTGCCCCATGGCATGTCTCCGGAAGGAGCCTCCATGCCCCCCGTCAGCCGGGAAGGAGGATCGTTCGATCCCGTCCAGTTCCGACTACTGCTTAACCAAAGATTGCTCGAGTTGCAAAAAGAGAGGATGGGTCTAGGAGGGGTGCATTTACCGTACTCACCCTACTTCGCGGCGAACAGTAACCTCGCGGCTCTTATGGGCCGTGGGTTGATGCCGCCGGGTGACTGCGATCTGGCGGCGAATCTGAGTGCCGTGGGTGGCATGAGCAAAGAACAATTTAGTGGTTTGGACCTAAGTATGAGTGGACTGAAACGCGAGCCTGATTTCGAGGATGAGGAGGACGTGGATAGTAACGTAGGTAGTGATGACTCGAACATGTCGGGCGGAAGTTTGAGGGAAACGTCAGTGAAAAAAGAACCTGCGGTGATGTTGACGCCGACGATAGGGTCCGGAGCGGGGAGGTCCTCGAGGCGGAAACCGGCGATGCCGCAATGGGTGAACCCAGAATGGCAAGAGGTTTCTGGGCCCACCGAAGAGGGGAAGGATAAAGGGGGAGATAAAGAGGTCATCATCAACGGTGTTTGTGTTATGCAGACTGATGATTATGGTGTGAAACTGGCCAAAGACGAAGAAACAGTTCTAGTGGAACCAACTCCCGTCATGGACCGATATGAAGATGACGACGAGGAAGACCAGTGTAGTGATGCCTCATCGGACGGGGATCATCCGAATCTGGAGACCGGCTCACCTGCAACTCCTTCCGAAGGTGTTGTTCCTCCTCCTAGATCACCTGACCGTGGAGAAGCGGAGGAGGAGGTGAGGAGTCATAAATCGGACCCTTCGTCCCCTCTGTTTAAGGAGGAGGAAGAACCCATGTCGCAGGCACAGGCAGAACCTTCGCTTTCTGTGGTCAAGCAGGAAATGGATGAACCTGAAACCCCTGCAAATGAGCAACCAAAACCTGAATGGGAGGAGAACTCGTGTAAACAAGAAGTGATTGATAAACTTCCGAAAGTTATTAAATCAGAAGTTCGACAAGATGATGGTTGGGAATATTAAGTGAGAATGAAATTAGTGAAGAAACTGTTTTACAGATTCACTTATCTTGTAGGGGAACATAGAGACATCTGGAAGTGATGCAAGATTATTTCTCCTTAGATGAATGAAATGTGAATTGAAATGTGCAATCATCGAAGTTAATACTTGTTTTTATTATTGTGATTATCATTGATTATTATCTTTACAATTATTATTATTATTGAAATTTTGTTTGTTATACATTAGGAGGGAAAAGATTTTTAAGAAGTGTGCCGTTGTTTCACTCAAAAGAGGGTTATATTGCTAGATTTTTAAAGTATCTCCTTACTCAAATATAATGAGTAAGTAAACTGTAAAAAGAACTTTTACCATTAATTTATAAATAGTACATAAGACTGTTAATTATCTCAATATCTGATAGCCAAAAATTAATACTAATGGCAAAATATTTGCCAAAAAAACTTCTTACTTAATGTGATAAAGAGCTTATAAGAATCAAGGGAAATAAAAGAAAAGGAACAATGCTTGTGAACTTATTTAAATGACAAACTGAGATACAAATTACGTGTGCATGTGAATGTCTGAGATTTTTGAAGACCTGTTACATACTATATAGGTACATATAAATATATCAATGAAAAGGCCCAAGTGAGTTATAAAATATATAGGTATATATATTGCAGACTTTGGCACTTTGAAAACAGATTCTTAACCAATGTAATAGAAAAAAAATTCTGCATTTTCCAGACTGTTTAAATGTTGAATATATATATTTTTGTTTTGTTTTATGTGAAGGGCAATTTAAACTACTTGTAATAAATCATATACTTTGTACATAGGAATTACAGCATGACTTGAATGCTTCTGAAATAACTATTGTATTGAAGCACAATACAATACACCAATCAAAGAAATGTTTTTGAAATATTGCAGCATATACGCATTTATTGAGCTTCATTGATGTTTTGTTATTTTGTAATGAATAATTCCAAATTTATTCTTGATGTAAAGTATTTTTTAAAATACTTTGTTTTCTTCTATTTCATTTGTTCCCATCTGTTGTTTTGAATTAAATTCATGAAATAATTTCTTGAGAAAACTAATAATATATAGTTGCATGATTATTGTTGTTACTAATTAGAATTCAAAAAATACAAGTTTTGGCATTCTTATTATTGTATATGTAGCCGAAGAAATTTTTTCATTACAAAAGCTCTCATTATTTAAACCAATAGTTATATGGTACTAATTGATAAGATACCTCTTACACTAGAAAGGAAAATTTACCTCTGTAATTTACTTTATGCAGTGCCCTTATTGCATACTTCCACTAGTCTTCTTAATGGAAAATTGTCTAGTCCATTTGACCAGTTTAAAATTTAATTGGGCATGCAATATGTAAAGATAACTGAATAATTGTTTCCTTGAACCCTCAATTTTTGGTTGTAGATATTATGAAGTAATTTGCCACAAGTAGCACAGTTCATGAATTGATATCCTATTTTTAGGGTACAGAAAATATAAGTTTTATAAAAAAAAGTTCAAAATTAATATAAACTGTCACATGCAATGTGTACATAATGAACGAGTAATAGAAGTTTGTGTTTTTATTATGACTGAAAGGACCCAGACATATCTTTCCTTGTGAATTTTTAAATTTGTGAGGAAATGGCGTGTAAATTGTTTTAGCATGAAAATGTATGATTTATAACTAGTTATAAAATTGGTCAGTATATGTAGAAAAGTGTACTATAAATTTATCCCAAGCATTCCAAAATGAAAGAGAATCATTATTGTGTAAACATAAGGAATTGTATCATGGAAAGGTATGTTCTGACTTCTTAATTAATTATGAGATTTCTTGTTATTACTCGATTTTGATCTATTTGATGTTATTTATTTTATTTGCAGCATGATAAGATCTCATTATTTACCAAATCTTGTTTATCAGTGGCTGTCAATAAGTGTAGTTGACCATTGTAACTTTTAAGTATGCGAACTTCAACGTCTAATGATTTGAAAGATTTGCATGTTCTCTTTTGTATTAATTGATTTATTTGTATGTTAGTATTTGATATCAATCTGTATTTATTTTTAATTATGTTAAATTATATTTTGCTAGTTGAAAACTGTAACTGTAATAATTTTTATATTAGCAGTTGGTTGGTGTGCTTTGTATATAATTTTTTGCTTGAGGAAAGCAAATAGTCTTAGTACCATGTACTATTTTGGTGTATTGCATATTTTCTGAACAAATGATCTAAACAATTTTTGTTAAATTGCTTGTAAAAGCATGTGTACATTTTAAGAGCAAATATCATAAATGAGTATTACAACGTATAACAAACATCTCAAAGGCGGAATGCATTGTGATGTGCGATGACAAGTAACAAGAGCTTTTTCAGAAACTTAAACATTCTCAATAGTTCCACTCTGTTGTATTCTTATGAAAGAGTATTGGCAAATGGGCATTACAAATGATTGAAGTAATATTTGTGAAAGTGGAGTCAAAGTAGTGTATGGTGATAGGGATAAATATTTTATGAAAATGTCTCCCTGTATGCTATAAGTGTGAAAGATTAATCTGATAAGAAATTGATTCTAAAAGCTATGGATGTTACAGGGCATGGATTCTTGTAAACAATTTAGTGACTGCAAAAGATTTGAATGTATTGTGCATTTTTTATCAAAAATATTACATGTTTTCTTTTATGATCAGTGATTATTTGTTTCTATTTATTGCTATTCTGAATCTTCTCCAAAACTAAATCTTATTTGAAGGGAATAAACACCCTGAACTGTGAACATGAAATGTGTACATATTTTATTACTGCATACAGAACAGAATTGAAAAATTTGCTTTATTCATTGAATTTTGTATGGCTTCTCTGTCAATCTTGGACAGTATTTTGAGAGAGCTATTTCTTTAATGATCAATTAATATTTTGGATGACACTTAATTAATGTTTCAGCAAAAGATAGTGTGCACAGCATAGGTGATGAAAGACATAAATAAAATATTGTCTATTATGCAGGATAATTCAATTGTTCTTTCATTATACATAAGTATAAAAAGTGTACATTATCATGATATATATATATATATTGATAAATTTAGCCAATTGTACAGACGAGCACAAGTTACATAGTAAGAATGTGCATTATCTCTTCCAATGTTTTTTTTTAACAGTGGAATTATTCCAGTTTATTATGTAATTGTGCCCCTATCTTGCCCACAACCCTTCCCTCTCCTTTGCCTTTTATCTATTATTGTATTCCAGTTGTAAATATTTTAGACAATTATTAAGAGAAATTAATATTTGTAGATTTGTATGTCTTACAAAATGAAATGGCAAACTAATGGAGAAAATACGTAAACCAGGGCATTTTGTGTAAATTAAATGGGCAATTGATAATGATGGTCTCAGAGGATTATCTTTTCTTCCTGAAAAAGGTTGTGTCATTTGTTCATGATCTTATCCATTCATTTTTTTTGAATGAATAGTGAAAAATAAATGAATAGTGTGTTAGAGTCCAACCTCTGCATGGCCCTAAAAACACATATAATTTATCACCTTTTGCTTTGTTATGTCACTGATGTTTTTTAAAAAAACATACTGCATGTCCTTGTTATCAGAGAATGGTATGGAAGACATGAAATGTTTTGCATGTTTGTGAGAAACTTAAGAAAGAAGTGCCCAGATCATACTACCAAAAAAAGAGAATATATACATATATCTTAGTTTCTCATTTAATAATATTCATTATTGCTTGGCATCATAATGTACATATTTATATTCATATCATTGTGACCTTTTAAGATTTCTAATATTAAAAATTTCTCTGTATTTAAACAGTTGTATTATTTTCTCCCAATTATCCTTTTATGAGATATTTGATTCAACTTTCTCAATACAAAGAGAATTGATTGGACTAAACCTTTACCATTAAACACTCAAGTGCTTTTTTTCTCATATTGATTGAGGATTTTATGTTCAGTCATGGAAATTATTTCAATTTTTTTTTTTTTTGCATTTATTTTAAGTCGTAAACATTTGAAAGATCTGTATTATTATATTTATTTAATATTTTTTTAAATACAGTAAATAGAAAAAATACAATAAGATTCCATTCACGATATCGCAAATGAAAATTGGGATCCTATAATCATGAAGTAAGTACATGAAAATTAACTGTACCTGAACCAAAAGACAGTTAAAAATCACCAAAACTTATTCAAAAAAGTAGAGCTCAAAATATTTGAATAATATCTCCTCTTTTCATGTGTTTTTCACTGATGTACTTAAAAATGGGAGTGTTCAGAGCACAAGAGAGCAAGCTCATCTTATCTGAATTATAGAAAATGGCTCTGAAAGCATCTTTGTATAATCAATTCTGAGGTGCTTCAAGTAGTATGGATCTAATATTTTACAAATTAGATGAATAAATGGACTTAGTTAACTGAGGCACTGAACAATTCCTTTCATACTTCTTTGAGCAAAATATATGAAAAAATGAATTTGATTCACTTTTTCACTGAACTATAATAATGATTAACCTACTTACTATCTTATGGATTTCAAAATTTTGCAAAAAAATATTACACTTTATGATAAATCACTATNAAAAAATGAATTTGATTCACTTTTTCACTGAACTATAATAATGATTAACCTACTTACTATCTTATGGATTTCAAAATTTTGCAAAAAATATTACACTTTATGATAAATCACTATGTCATGTGTACTAGTGGTTCATTTTGTGTAAATGGTCAATTAGGTAGCCACTTCTGAACAGAATTGAGACTCTTTGTAATAATTTCTAAATGGTATTAGACCAGCTGCACCTCCGGAATATGATACATGATGCGATTAGAGTTATTAAGCTCTTAGGATTTTATAGGATAGTAAGTCTATATTTGTACCATATTCAAATTACACTTGTATTGTTCGACGAGATATTGTATAGGCATACGTGTCGTGATTTGACGCATAAAATTATAAGAATGCGTTAAAAAAAGATAAATAACATTGGGACTTTTATTTAAATTTTTCATTTGAGTATAAACGATTTGTACCATAGCTATCTGTACCTATCGGTACACCAGGTTACACAAAAAACTTTTCTGGTGTGTTTCGACCTGTAACTTCGTGGTCGGTGTTGGATTGGAGGTAGAAGGCAAACAAGTACCTCTTCTGTGCCGCTGAATTCATCCTACGCAACACTGCCTTCGTCGAGAGAACATGTGCCTTCAGTCAGGTATGGCAGCTAATATTATTATTGTAAATTGAAACGTTAATATAGACTTTGCGCTCAGGTCATACGGAAGGACTTTGAGTAAGATGATCTACAATCCTAATGAGCGCTGTCCTCCTGCCGACCTGCGGGCGAATAGGGTATAGGGCACTTTTTTTATGGCTCGCGAGTTACAGTACATTTTACATCAAATTTTCCATCAAACGTTGGAGGACGCAACTTAGTGTTACAAATTTATGCTATCAGAATTAATATTTATTGTGGCATATCCAGTGAGAGAAAATAGAAAACTGTTACGGAATAACATTGTCGTACATTATGACAGGTAAACATTTTCTTACGATGCTAAATATGAAAGATACTTTTTAAAAATAAGTAAATATACTATTTATTTTTTCCAGATTTAAATAATATAAGTTTGAAGATGAGAATTAAAATATCGCGTTACAAATAAATAAATAAATAAATACGACCCATTAGATTTATTCGTTAGACATAATTTTGTCAAATCCCATCCCGTGCTGACCCGGTCGATCGAAAGAGTACAGAAAATGACCCGCGGACGAATGTAAGCTGAACAGTTCTGATCCGTATAAACGAAAATCCCAATCAAACGCATCTATCAACGTAGTTGTCAAATGATTTTTCGCGCGTTTTTGCCCAACCAGCAATATCCACACTTTCTAATGTCCTACATCTCACGTAAGAACCTCAATCAGTCCATCCAATCAGACAAGCTGAACAAACTTCGGCTGTCAAACAAGAAAACGGTTAATCCATGTCAAGTGATAACGAGATGGTTGCTCGACCATTTTAACTTTAAAAAATATTTTTTACTACATGAGCTACGACCTATTAACTAACCAAAATTGCGTTGATTTTATTTTTGAAAATTTGCTTTTGCCGCTGGTGGTCATGTTGATGTCAGTGGAGTTATTGTTAGTTCTCCACGTAAACGCGTTTGTCTCCACTCGTATTTACCCTGAAACCAGGGGCGCACCCACGGGGCTTAAAGCCCCCCCCCCCTTCAAGTATCTATTTAAGAATTATTCTGTAAAACGAAAAAAATTACTCACGAAATCGAAACTACATAGAGCATAATTTTTTTATCAAAATTGATTTATAGACATACATGAAGATTGTGCAAATTCTCCGACTTCGAGTAAACTATTGACCTCAGAAATTTTTGACGAACCCAGGTTCCAGCCACGAATTCTCCGCTCTCCCAGGATCTCTGTAGATCTCGCAACGTAAACAAAAAGATCAGCTTACAATCAGCTCCCATTCCGGAGACGTCCGTCTCAACGAGGTCAACACTTCCTTTATACGGACGTGTTGGCATAACTTTTACGCTTTGAGGCGACATCAAGAATATTTCTCATTCATCCAAATAAATTATAACATTTTCAGTACCCTCTGAAGGGGTTCCCCTCGAGTAGTCACTCTCTTGTATGTATAATTCATTTTCTATTAGAGGAGGTTATTCATATGTTTATGTTTCCATGCTGCTCTACTACTAGACAGTTTATCATTCAGGGATAAGTATAACTAAATACTTAATTCTATTATTAGTAGTTCTTGTGCTTTAGTATCAAATATTATGGTATATACTCAAGCGAAAAATCCGATCAAAATTCGTGATAAAAAATCTATAGGGATACATAATTAAAGAGTACCTAATATGCCCTATTCCTGAGTACTGTCTGAGAATATTTAAAACTATTAAAAAAGCACTATTGGAGGAAGGGGGTTCGAAAAATGGAGTTTTTTTGAAGTTTAGAATATTTAATAGCTAAGTAAAAAATATACTTTTAAAAATAGCATATATTAAAATAAAAATCATAACAATGTCGTATTAATTTTTAAACTTTACGGACATTTGAAGATGATAAATAATTTAATTCATTTTCGAAACTGATGAATAAATAGTAAAAAGTCATGCTGCGTAGAGATCTACCGCTGAATAAGCAGACGCGAGCGTGGGATACGGGTCGGGGTTCATCTCACGTCTATCAAAAGACCGAGACACTCATCGCCTTCGCGTAAACGATCTGGTGGCAACAGATACCTGCCTCTCTGTCTTGCAATGGTAAGATTACTCAACAGACGGCCGATCTAGAAAACAGTGTTGCTCTGAAGATTCATTGCTTTGCCTCAAGTGTATAAGTTCACTGTGCGTGATCAAGGTCGGAGCTCAATTTTGTTTCTCGTGTCCGCCGTTCGGGAGCCTGTGTGTTTTTGTATTGGTGCTTTACCCGATTTGCGAGGAATTAATGAATTTAACTGTGTTGACAATAGTTTTTGCGTTTCTTGTGAGTCATAAACTCTTGGATATGACAAGTGGATAGAACTTTTCCAAAAAATATTTAAAATTTAAAAATTTATGTGATAATCAAAATATCTTAAGTGATATGCAACGGTTGTTGATCTTCTAAGCCATTGTCTGATAAAGCGTCAAGCGCTGGTCAAGCGTTACAGCGTGCTGTTTAAGGTAAGAAGAGATGTGAAAGAAAAACTGTTGTTTCTCGAATTGTTCGTTGGTATTGGCTTCTTTAATACAAATTTTGTTCACGAATATTTGCAGTCACGCACACCTATACTCGTTTCAAATTATGCAATATTTTTCTTTCATGGCTAACGTTCCTTAAAATCGAGTAACCAATCTGCTAATTGCTTCATCTTCTTGCTTTATATATCTTACAAGTGAAATAGTGGACATGTATCTAGAGTGCTTATCCAGTGAAATAATACGATGAAACGTAAGAGACCTCGAAGACTTAGTTTAGCGCATATGAATCTGAATATATATGGAATCTGAGTATGGTTCTTTGAAAATTTAAAAATTCGAACTCTATTCTTCTACTCACTAATTTTTAGTTGCTGAAATATAAATTAAAACCTAATTATATATTGTAATCTCATTTAAATTTATACTTTATCAGTAAAATTGATATAGGTGATTAACATTCTTTTTACTTTCTCATATACGTGGTCTAGAGACAGTATTGTAAGCAAGAAAACAATCGCGAGATTTTGACGGAAATATTCGTTTTTAGTGTCACTGATACCGAAAGTTTTTTTATTAATATGACCTACGTAGTATTGCCACTAAAATATCGGAAGGCGGCTGACTACCTCCCACACTGATACTTCTTCGTTCCCAAACGTCTTGACCCAGAGTTGCTCTCCCAAACTCACAACCTTTCGCTCAAACCAACATCCTTTCCCTTTGCTGTAGGAATGATTCGCATACTGGATATTTCTTAGTGCTAACTATTTACGTAAAATACAAAAAAAAAGTTTTACTTGGATTCTACGCAAAATTTCAAGAAAAATGGTACCAAACAAAAGTCATTTTCAAGCAATCACTTTCCCTTTATTTTATACGCAGAAGATTAAACTGCTGTTGTCAACATCAATATAAGATGCATGAAAATCGTTGCTTTTTTCTTTGTAAAGTTAGTTTGGGTACTAACAGTGTATGATAAAGCGTGTGCATTGGTTCTATAACAGGTTTTAATATGAAGTTAGGGTAAATAAGAGAGATAAAGTTGTAAAATATTTCGAAATTTTTGGAATATGACTTGAATGTGAGTCAAAGCGAAGGGGGGATATTGGTTTGTTTGTTTGTTGTTGTTGTTTTTTNGGGGGGAAGAGACTCGCCAATTTATGGGAGGTGATTTGCGTCATATGGTTAAGGGACTGGGCGCCTCTGTTTATATCCTATCGAACCTATGTTCACATTCCTCTAACCCCTCCCGTAAACCAATCCTGATCTTGAAACTGTGAATTAAAAACCAGTCTCGTCAAGTACACTGAAATTAGCAAAAATAGGTGAAAAAAATCATAAAGTTTGGAAATGTGGAGTCGGAGGAAAGTAAGAGTAGAATGTAATAATGTTTACGATATAAACTCCCCCTCAAAGTATTCGGAGCCACTTACCCATAAAAGTGCATGTTCGTGATTTGTGTTATTTTTGTCGCAAAAAATTTATTCTTATTCTAGGAAGATATCTATATGAAAAAATATTCCTCACTAAACTCCCTACGTAAAAGGGAGTACCCAATTTTGAGATAGGAACAACAAGCTCGTGCTACAAGCTCCCCACTCTGAGGGTAAATTTCAAAATCAGAATCATACATTATTTTTCGATCAAGAAATATTGGTATGAAACTCGTTCCGTGACATATCACAGTACGCTGTCTTATGTCAACCCATTGGAAGCTAATGGTAGAGAAAAGTTGAAGATATTTCTTTTCTTTAAACTAACAGTTTAAAATTGCGAGTTTTCTACTCTTCATGAATGATATAAGATTCCATAATGAGTATAAAACTCCCAATTTTAATTTGTTGTAGAAGCACGAAATTTTTGCTGTTTCTTTTTGCGCCGTTGACCGCTAGCGATGTACATAAATAAAGACGAGCTTTATTGTGAAAAGAGCTGTTGCAAACTGCGTATCACCACGTGGTGGATAATAAACTAAGTTACATCACACGCCTATCTTAAAATGGGATGTCTCGAAATATTATATTTCGCTCGCGATTAATTAGTTTATTTTTCTCATTGTGGTATTGCCAAACTCTTCTTGTACCTCTCCCATATTCATATCCCGAAATCAATAGTTCTGTACCAGATCCGTCGATCAATGCATGGAAAATACGGAAAAATTTTCGAAGCAGATTTCTTGAAACAGAATTCTGAAAATTGTTTGTGGAGTTAGTAGAATTTTAAAGAAAATGTGACACGATCACTTTGAAGAATTCCACGAAAAAAGTCTTAAGGAGACTTCGCACTACAGTAGAACGACTCTCCTGGAACCGGCCCATCTCCTGGAACAGTGTTTCTTCTCTCTTTCAGCGTATGATAGCTGGCAGGTAGTGACTCAAAACATTGTTTGAAGGGTCTTTCCTGGACACTTCGTCTCAAGTAAAACTAGGACGACGCGACGTGAGGTGTGCAATTTGTTTGTGCTGTAGCGGGTAGAACGGGGCAGGGGGAGGAGAGAGTTCGCCAGTTTGATTCCCCTCTTGCTACCGAGTCTGTGAATCAATGTTTTCGCGCTAGTTTATTCATGTATGTGTGTACACTCTGCAATAAAATGAATTGCAATGACGCCCCGTTTGTTTGTTTATTCGTGAAATTGATGAAATTGTTGTTGGCTCTTTTTGAAGGAAAATCGATTTTTCACGTGAACCTCGGATTGACCGATCAGGTCGGTTGAGAGAGGTTCTAGAAATCTTCAGAGGTTTTATGCGAATCTCAGGACGCAGGAGTCTGCCGATCGGAGAAATGATGTTGCTAAAACACAACAGCAAAAATTTGTGGGAAAGAAATCTTAATTAGTAATTGTGAACAATACTACTCTCTACACCTAATTACCAAATTTTAAAACCTTATGGATTTTTCCCCCTGAGCTTTTCGTCTAATGTCAGTTTACTAATAGAATAGAACTAATATAGTTCACAAACTCATATAACTCTGAATTTTTTATATAGAATGGCAAGTAACTCTTGATTATGCATGATAAATATTTTATAAGGATGATAAATATAAAATATATTTATTTTACAGCATATTGCCTATTCCATGTACTCGTAGATTTATAGTGTGTAATGCAATATAAGTCGGGGAAAACGATATTACAATATTTTTTAACTATTTCTTTCAGCAGTTTGTCGTAACACTTGGCAAAATAACGGTTTTTAGGTTTGGCTTATACACTATTTAAGAATATTCGTGACGCTTGGAGCGTTTTCGGAAATCGCATGTGGCACTTCTCCTCATTTTAATTATTTGATTCTTACAATGATTTCAACACTACCAGCGAAGTACCAGTGAACACCTCTTGAGACCCGGGGACCAAGTATTTTTGGAGGCCCCCACATTAAAGTTTTTGGATGATCTTATACACTAACATGTTTGCATGAGGTACCGATCCAAAGAGGCTAATTAGGACGGAGCTAAATCGAACAACGGCGACCCCCGCCCCCCTTGCTTGTCGCTAGTATGTTAATCTTTTGTTTAGAGTAATTATCTGTAATCACCACTTTTACAATAAATCTTATTTACTAACTACTAAAACAAAATTTTGTCAGCATTCTTTGATGAGGCCATCAGGCATAATTATCTTTGGTACTGGTATTTATATTTGTTCACTAATTAATGTAATATTTTTTAAATTTAAACTATTTACATTATATGGTAGACAAAGTTTAAGTAAATGGTTGCTTACAAACTTTGTCATTTGCAAATTTCTTTATGATCTCATACTACAATGCCTGAGCTACATTATTTTTAAGGGACAGCGGAGCTAGATCTGAAAGCTTGTCTTCTGATAGACGACCTAAGATACGTTTTAATTAGCTTTGACCATTGTAACCAGAATGGTAACAAAAATCAGTGGTTGAGTCGCGTGCGGGACGCCAATTTTTTTAATTAAAAAAAGGCGCCCCGCGACTTAACAGTTGAGGCCATTCACATACTACGCACAACTTTGCAAGCAAGTATCTAAAAGCAAAATACGAATTCAAAATTATTTTTCCCTTTTATATATTTTTTTTATCGCCGAGGCGCCCCCCAGGATTTGGCGCCAGGAGCGGCCGCTCCGTTCGCCTTATGACCGGCCCTGTTTGCATGCCTACTAGTACATATTCAATGCTCTAATGTATTAAAAATAATTGAAATTTCAGTTTTATTAATTAAAAAGTTCAGCTATTATTTAGTTTACAGTTTTAGGAACGTTTCGGATGATGTTTACGTTCAAATTCACGAGTTTAAATAATATTTGGTGACCAATTTGGAAGCCCCTCATATGATGAGACCTGAGGCCTGACCGCCCACTACCCCCTACTACGTACGCTACTCACTATGAATTGATAAAGCAACACAGAAGCTGAAAAATATGGAGGGGGGGGGGAATTGATGATTTTAATTTGTATTAATTCGGAAAATCTATGCGTAAAACGGCCAAAAATGACCTCAAATGTTTTTTCGATTTTTACACAAATTTTCGAAAAACTTTCACATGCTATGGTTTAGAGAGGACCAAAGTGACGCTCTAGTACACGGAATAGTCACAGCACTCTGACTTGATAAAGCTTTAAACATAAGTTTTAAACATTGGAAAAAGTTTAGTAAAAAATTAATCATTCACTGTTCGAAAAAAAATGAAAAAAAAAAACGGCCGAAAATAATCTTAAATAAATTTACGAGTTTTTCGAAAAATTATGAAAAAAGCACCATAAGTCATAAAATGGAAAGGATTTTTTTGTGTTCCGTCGAAAAATAAACGGGTGGAACGTCAAAAAGTGAATCTGCAATTTGTGCAAAAAATTACGAGAAAGATTTACTTTTTATGGTTTACAGAGGACCGAATTAGTGACGCTCCAACACAGTACACGAAGAGTCATGGCCTTATGCTTTTATAAAGCACAACAGATATTGAATAATTGGATAAAATTTTGACGATTTTTTTGTGTTCGTTCGGAAAATGTGTAGAACGTCCAATTACGACCTCAAATTAACTGCGATTAAAAAAATACGAAAAAGTTTCAAGTCTAATGGTTTAGAGAGGACGGAAGTGACGCTCTGACCCAGTGCATGAAGAGTAATTGTCCGAAGACTTGATAAAACACCACAAAAGTTGAAAAATTGGATAGAATTTTGACACTTTTTGGTTTTTGATCGGAGAATATGTGTGTAGAACGGCCAAATATATCCTGAAATGAATTTGCTATATAAAAAAATACGAAAAATGTTCACTTTTTCTGGACCGAAATGACGCTCTGATACAATACATGGCCCTATGACCAATGGCGTGTTTGCCTCAAACTTTGAAGTTTTGAAATTCATAAAATTGTTTGCATTTCAAATAGTACATTTCCAACGCTTTGAAATTTGTGTTTTATTTTTTTAAAAAGCTCAACTATTATTCGTTAACGGATAAAATAATTTTTCAGATAATATTTATGTTGAAATTTGCGAGTATAAATAATATTTGTTGAACAATTTGGAGAGGCCCCTCACATGATGAGGCCCGGGGCGGACATCTCGATCCGCCTCGGCAAGGTTTGCTACGGAACAATACATCTCAAATTTGGATATAATTTAAATTTTTGAAGCACCATTAGTTTTCAAACAAATAATCTATGTTTATTTTCCATAATCAATTGTGGCGATTTATCATTTTTTGTCTCTCGTATAAAATCATATTTTTGTTCCGATCCTTATGATGTCATCTGTTGATTTCTTAAGTCGTGGAGTCGTAATTGGAGAAAATTAAATGTTGTTTTCTACGTTACAAGTCTGCTACTGAATGATGCAGGACGCCAACAATGATGGTTGTTGGTATCAAATGAGCGTGTTTCTCTTGTTAGGAAAATATTTTTCGCTGAGCAAACTCATAGTTTTCATGACAGCATACTGCCATGACGTGTAAGATAATGTTCAAACTGTCAGGTTACTACATTTCATCAAGTCTTTTTTGTTTTGTTATACATATATATTTCTATACCAGAGGTGAAATCTTTGATCCGCTGATGAACACGTATAATCTAATCTGTGGTTCACACGGTGCTTATCAGGTGCACAATAAAGATCTACAGCTTACGAACTAATCGTGCATAACTCGGCTCGCGAGTAGATACGTTGTCCAACATCTGTGTTACGAATGTCTTAAACATCAACACTGGTAGGACGCTTGTCGTAGCTATTCATAATACGGAAAAAAAATTAGGTCATCTCAAGTCGATACGATGCATTGTATGTATTAAAAACTGGTAAACATTTTAGATATTTGATTACCTTTGTTTATTAACCAATTCGATCCGTTCTTGAGTCAATCTCATCTTGTTTTGTGCTAGTGTTGCTCTATTTTATATTTATGTTCCTATATTAAAGTGAGCTAAAATATGTTTACTCAATATTATGAACCATTAATATTACTGTATTTGTATTCATAATGTGGTATTATGACTTCTAGCTCACTGGACTGGTTGTCTATTGATTCAGTTCAAAACAGTGTTCCAAGAAAGGAAACTAGTAATAAAAAATATACTGATTTTCTCTTAGAACCTATGGAAATTTTGCCACTCATCTTTGCCTTTTTCAAAATTCTTTACTCTCTGTTTGCTTGGCTTACAAACTTTTTCCATAAATACATCTTATTTGATACGCTCCTCACTTGCGGCATTTAGGGAACACAATATGAGAGCTCTAACAAAAAACAAAGAATATTGACAGTATTTTGCATATATAGTAGCTTTTGATTGACCAGTACTGAAGATATGTTATCTAAGTTGCCAAGTAACATGCAACTTGAACATCAATTGTGCTAGTTTTATTTTAGGTGAAAATACTTCTCTAAGAAGCAGATGAGCTGGGTGGATCTTTATCCGGGTGGAAGGTGTTTATAGAGAAACAGCTGATCCATAGTTTATTCATTCTGGACTCTGGACTACATCCTGGATCAAAGTGGAGCGCACATGGCCCATTGGAGAAACATATTTCTGTGGATGAATTTCTGCCTATTCTGTTTGATGAACAACTTCCGTAAGAATACACAAAATGTTTTATTTGTTTTAGGGAGACTTTGATTTGTACTTTATTTTGGTAATGAAGAAGATTTCTCAAATGTTTTATCACCCAATTAAGTGTGCTAATGACAACTTTTTTGACCAAATAATTAGTAGAACTAACAAATATACTGCCATTCAGAAGGTCTTTGTACCCAGTAGCATACCTAGGTAAATTTGGACTGAAACTGTAATTTTATTATAACAGTAAAATAACTAATAAGTGAATGTAAATTAAACGGTAATTTTCATTTCATGTTTTATATAATCTTAATCACAGTATAAGAACACGTTTGTGTGTGTTTTGAGTATGGGGTCCCCCAAAAAGACTGCCCTAAGTGTAAGTACGCTATTTTTTTCAGTAGCATACTTAGACAGGGGCGATCCATCCTGAGCCTCATTGTATAAGGAGCCTTCAAATAAGTCACAAAATACTATAAAGACATGAATTTGGAATTAAATATTTCCTTATTTTATAATAACAGTAAACAAAGTCATAGCTTAGCTGCTTTGTAATGGTGGTAACTTCTTCATTTCAGTTTCAATTCATTTTACTTTATCTTGAACAGCATGTAAGTACATTTGTGTATAGCTTCAATTAGGGGGTCTCCCATGAACCTTGTGTCTCATCATATGTAGGTATGCTACTGATTGTTTGTAACTTCCTGGAAATTTTGTACTGCACAATATGTGATAAAGATCAGTGATATTGCAACTCTTAGAATGGCCTACTATGCAACTGCTGAATCACATCTTAGGTATAGGCTCATGGGGTGGTACTATCAAGACCAACCTACATAAGGTACTGATCTACCAGAAAAAGATTATCAGAATTGTGGCTAACTTTGCATCCCAAAATTGATTTCTGATTTGGAGATTGATTTTGCAAATCTTTCTCACTGATGACACTTGACTATATTTATTACTCAATGTTAATATACAAAATCTCTGTCTGTTTACTGTGGGAAACCCACATGTCATACACAAAAAGCACTCTTCAACATATGAAAAGGAATTCGGTATTTGAGATCCAAACATTGATTTTTGTGCCCAACTGGTATGTTTATATATGATTAAATGTAGATAAATTAAATAATGAATTCAAAATCAGGAACGACATATTAACTTATTGTTTCATTATATTGACTTTTGTATAAGTTTCCCAAGTATTTTTGCATCATAATGGAGACAACACATTTCTTTAATCGAAAAGTAGATAACATTTATGATTGATAAAAACAAGAATGAGAGAATACGTTTATAAATATTTAATTGTCCAAAATGGAGTTACAAATTATGTTTGACCCTGGGGAGGACAGTCAACTGGCTTAAATATAGATGAAGCTAAACAAACAATATTGCGTAAGAAATATTTTGACCATGAAATTATTTATTCTGAATCTTACTTTCTAATTATTAAGGTATGTAGAATTATATTTTTGATATTAACTAGATGGTCATGACTTATTTTTACGTGTTATATAAATGTACTACTTATAAATTTAGGTCTAGGTCTGTCTAAATAAAATCGTGACAGTAAAATAGGGGTGAAATGCATTTGTATACGGTAAATTTCTAACTACTCTGTATAAGTTTACTGTTATAAATTTTCATGTGTCTTGATTAATTAACTCTTGTAATTTGGTTTGAAGAACAAAGTAAGTTCATCATATTTAGTAAATAGCCAGTAGCACTTTTCTAATGATAGCACATATCTCTGCAATAGGCTAACCATGGAGTTAATTGCAATCATTTATGATTTCAAATCCAAACATACAAAACCCCATGTGGTAAACTATTAATTAGTAGAAACAGAGATATGATTTCAATTTCAATTTATTTCAATTTCAAAATTATACAGGAGATGGTAACTGCACTTCCCCTGCTACCCTCCTCAATTTAAATTATATACCATGTGAAAATATTTCTGTAAGTTTTTCTTCTTTTGACAACAGTGTTATATTTTTATGAGTTAGTTTTTTCAGGTAATTTATAGTTTTTAATTCTTTGATCCTTTCCCCATGCAAAATAATTAATGAAGCGGTTTGTGTTATAACTCTCCTCCCCAGTGGTTAACTCTGCATAATACAAATAAGCAATAGTTTTCTCTGATGGTTTTGGGACTTGAACAGTATGTGCTGTCTTGAACAGTATGTCTTGTGCTGTCCATTAAAAAGGTTCTCACTTCCTCACTGTAATATGCTAGAAACTCAATTAATTTATTCTTGACTTTGTCTCAATATTTCTAAGAGTCATTCTTTGCCAATTTATAAATGCAACCTGTTCATGCTATATTCAAGTCACTATGCTAATAAAATTGTAAATATAAGCCATAGCAGCATAGATTACTAGCTCTATTCAGTTCAGTTTATCACAATCATCCAGTTATACAAAAATGCAGCAAGCTGCATTTCCACCTGTACATCGGCTGGCTACTTAAAAATTAAAATAATTAAATACCAAGAAATTTATTTACTAAAATAAAAACCTATTGTAGTAACTAATATACAAATACCAAGTAAGAAAAATATCAACAAAAGCAAAAAACATAGGTGGAGAGTCCTGACACAACATTTCTTTACAATATTATTTTTTACTATTGACATTGACATTTTGACTGAACAAATGTACATTTTATTAGGTCCTAGGCAATGTCTATAATATAAAGTGAAACTTTGATGTGTAGAATATGCAGTGAAAAGAAATTTGAAATGAAGTGATTACAAACATGATAACAAATATTATTGAAATTAAACAGCTGAAACATCTTTGATCCAGTTTATTTATTTACATTTTATATTCATTTTACTACTAGCTAATTTTTTAAACGGTGCAGGTAATTTGTTAAAATATTTTATAGTAATTACTCTAGCACACTTACCACTTATATTTCTTTGTACCTTCATTAAATTTTAACTTTCATTTCTAGTAATACTATCTGAGTCAATATATAGAGCTGTGTACAATAATCATAGTGGTTTACCATTGCTTCAATGATAAAACATTTATCTAACTAAGGGTGGAGGAGTACATACAGTTATTTTTATGTAAATTTAAGACTTTATCCCCTCCGTGGCTATGGTGTCAGTGTGATCGCTCGTCATCAAGTCATCCCAGGTTCAATTCCCAAGTGGGGCAAGATAAAGTTTGTAGCTTTTCATTTCCATGTCTCAGTTTAAATAGCTGTGATGTATGAAACGTTCACTCTCTGCGACTAACAACCGCAGTTGTAATAGTCGGATACAGCTTCAATCTGGATCCTATCTAGACGCTGTTCCTCCGATCTCGGTAAAATTCTCGATGTGTCTAGTGAGTAAACTCGCACAAAAACTGAGCCTTACTGGTATTCGTCATTCGTGGTCGACACGACGTACATGCATACATACATACATACATACATACATACATACATACATACATACATACACCCTCCCCGTGGGACACCACCTTGACGGAGCACTGACCGTGCGGGTGGCGAGGGCTTGCGTGCTCTAATGATGCCGGGGGCTATGGCGGAAGCAGTTGCATCATTGAACTGGGCGTGTGTAGGCGCGTTAAGCGATGGTGTAACTGCTGGCAGGGTCACCCATGCCGCACAGGTCCCAGCTGAAGAGCCAGACTAAGTGTGTCCTTCAACGGCCTGTCTGTCCTCGTACACCTCCTGATTCCTTACCTATTTCCCTCAGGGGTTCCCAACAGGGGAGTTCGTGGGTGGCAACCACGGGACCCTGAGCTGTGTCAAGCATTTCTTCCACTTATTTGTGCTTGATTCTCTCTTCTTTTAATCTTCTACTGCGCCTCCCTTTGTCAACTCTTGTTCTCTTCGACCCCGACCCTATTGGGTTTCGAGGGCTAGGGCGTGTCTTTTCTATTTCCTGTCTCTTTTCTCTACAACCCCAAGGTAAGGCGTAATGCGACCCGTGCCGAGGCCTGAATGATGCAGGGGGTTTTCTGCATCGCAAACGGAGCCTCTGGGATACCTGGTGACCTCCCAGAGTAATAAACCTTACCTGGACATGCGGGGCTCTGTTCAGGCGTACATCTATTCCCTAGCTTCTCGTGGGAACATTATGGATGAATACATTAAACCTATTAAATCAAGTGGGAAGGAAGGAAGTACGGAGGACGAAATTATTGTGTCCAAGAGAGCGTTGGTGTCTCTAGGAAAAATGATAGACGAGCTGGTGGAGTATGTTACACCTCGCAACAACGTACACAAGGAAATTAAAGAACTTGTGCGCGTCATTAAATCTGGCATTGGCGCGGTGGAGCAGGGAAGTACCTCAGTTATTACTTCTGAGAGTAGAGTGGTGAGCACTCAAACAGACGTCTTGGCCGAACAAAACCTAGTGTCTGATTTTGAGTCTCACACGGATGTGGGCCCTTCAGATGAAGTAAACCCCCCTAACCTTCCGCAGGTACATGATGTGGAAAGTGAATGGCAGAAGGTGAAATCAAAGAAGCGGCAACGGCGAAAACAAAAGACTGATAGGCTGGACACCCCTCAAGACTCGCAACCCCAAGATATGACAGAAAGTGGGCGAGAGAGGAAGAGTGAATGGAGACGGAAACGTCCAAGGTTTAGAAGACCGAATGCCCTCGTCGTTAAGGTAAGAGACGGCAAATCTTATGCCGATATACTTCGGTGCATGAAGGATGCTCCCGAATTGAAAGATTTGGGCGCGAATGTAATGAAGATGAGGAAGAGAACCTCTGGGGACATGCTTCTTGAGTTGATGAAGTCACAGGGTGATTACGTGCGTCAGCTCCAAGCCACTGCAGCAGAAAAGCTTAAAGAAATGGCGGATGTTAGCTCCCTCATTCCTGAGATTAAGGTAGAGCTCAAGGATTTGGACGAGCTGACCACAAGCAGATATCTGTGAGGCCATCGAAAATCAATTTGACGGTGTCAAAACTAGGCAAGGAATGGTCAAGTCCATTCGTAAGTCCTACGGGTAACCCAGACAGCAGTGGTAAGCCTTCCAAGGGATCTTGCCAGGAAAGTCGTCGAAATGGGTTAATCCGCATCGGTTGGGTTGTCTGCCGTATTCGGCATCAGATCTCCGTAACCAAGTGTTACAAATGCTGGAGTTTTGGACATTTAGCTCGGAATTGCCAGGGACCTGATAGAACCAAATTGTGCTTAAGGTGCGGTGAAGAAGGACACGTTGCTAAGACGTGTGCCAAAACGCCGAAATGTCTCCTCTGCGAAGATAGAGAGAAAAGTAGCCTAGAATGGCTAGTTCTAGAACAAAGAATTGTTAGAGTGACGCGCTGTAAATTTGGAGACATGATGCACTGAGATAATGGAGTTCTTAGACATGCTATTTTTCCTCCGCTACAACTGGGAGAGAGAAAGGGGAATTCTCTTTCCTGATCTCCCTTGATCACCTCTTGTTCTTTTCGATCCCGACGCTATTANTTAGGGCTAGGGTATCTTTCATTTTCCTACCTCGCCCCAGGGGACTAACATCTAGTAAGTACGTGTTTGGCAAACACGGGGCCCCGAGCTGAGTCTGGCATTGCTTCCACTTACTTGTGCTATGCTCCTTCCTTTCTCTTTTCTGACCTTCCTTGGTCACCTCTTGTTCTTTTCGATCCTGACGCTATTAGGGCTAGGGTATCTTTCATTTTCCTCTTTCCTCTTTTTTTAAAAAATGTTTTTAATAAAGTCGTGAGATATGTTAGGATTTGAGTTTTGAGTTGTAATTCAGGAGTGTTTTTAATGGGTATGGCTGAGTCATTCGGCGAGTCCCACACGCGGGGAGAGTCATGTTGGCTCTCCCTAGTGCGTAACTGCATTTTCCCTACCTGTACAAGTTTTAAGGGCTCTAATGACCTTGTGTTGACGAGCCCTAAAGCCCCACAAAAAAAAAAAAAAAAAAGAAAGGGGAGGGCTGGGGTGGATTGAGGAACTTCAGGTATTACGGATTACCATTTACATATTAGGCAATACCACATCCCAATATTGTTTGAAATCCCATTTTTAATTCCAATTTCGGACTTCAACTATCTGTAATAAGTTATTTATAGTCAAAATTTCATTTATGAAATTTCAACACATGTAAACAAAAAAAGAAAAAAAAGAGACTCATTTGGTGGGTATTATGAGATAGTCGGTTTACATGGATTAGGGAGTAAAAAATGAAGAAACGAACAAAATTTGCCCAAAAAAGACTAATTTATTATAACCAAAGAATTACAAAGAAACTGATGTCTAGTTCATTTGCACAAATCACAAATGAAAGGATCCGTCTCTGCACCAGTACAATCTAGGTGTGCCCAAAGAGATCAAACAACACATTTCACCCAGATCTCTCTGGTGTCTTCAGAAAATTTCCGGTTACGGAACAAACATTCTGCATCCTTGTCGTCTGGTATGGCAAAGGACACAAAATCCAATTCAGATGACACATCGGAATGGAACGATTTCTCATCAGTGCTTGATTGGTCAGCACAATTCCTGTTAAATAAAAAATTTATGTCGGAAGGGTTCTGTTTCTTGTTTCTACCCTTCAAATTCTTAATCCATTTTGGCTATAACTTATCAACAAAATGGGTTTCTAAATGTCTTTTTATAAGGAGAATGAGTTAGAGCAGATGATGTTCTAGTAATTACCAGTTTTCTACCCCTATTGGAAGTTTTTTTCTTTGGTAAAGGTGGCAGAATCTCTGAGGGTCGATCCAAAGTGCTTTGAAGACTTTTAGATTAAAAAGGAGCAGGTTTGACTGAAATAGTACATGGTTGGGGATTGTCAGGTTCAGGTCTTTCGGCCAAAGAGGATGCAATAAAATCTTCATTGGAAACACATTTCTATTCAAATGGAATATTTCAATGGTTTAAAAGCCATTTACTGCTATATCCCCATGTTGAACTTTTAGATGAGCTCGGCCAAACATCTCCATCATGTCATACACAATCAAGGGTCTTGTGCTGTCCATTAAAAAGGTTCTCACTTCCTCACTGTAATAAGATGTCAATGAACCATGATGGTCTTGTCAAGTGTTTGAATCTCATATGAGTTGCAGGGTGGTAAGCAAACAATAGTGACATGACTGACTCTTGCCATATTGATCACGACTAAGTTGCGCTTGTGTGTTGCATACCCATCAAGAACAAGCAGGACAGGTGATTCAACTGAAGGTTTAGTGGCAATGAAATGCTTGAACCAATGGGTGAAAATATTTGTCTGTGCCCATCAAGATGGGTAAGAGCAAGTTATGGACCCACGTGGGGCATCCCTCATAAGCTGTTCATTCATATTTTTTCTGAAAAAAAAAATGACTAGAGATGGTATAAAATCACCCCTTGCTCCCATGCAAGTGATAATTGTCACGAGAGAACCTCTTTCAGCTGATGTAAGGGAACTACTGATATGCCCGTTTCATCCACACTGCACACTCATATACCTTAATAGGAGATGGAACCAATGATGTGTCCATGATTCAGATTGCTGATGTTGGGATTGGAATATCAGGCCAAGAAGGAATGCAGGCTGTTATGGCTTCTGATTTTGCTCTCTCCCATTTCAAATATCTGGAGCGTTTGTTGTTGGTGCGTGGTCACTGGTGCTATAACAGACTTGCTTGCATGGTGCTTTATTTCTACTATAAGAATGCTGTAAGCAATGATTTGACAATTTTATTTCATATTCTTATTTTAAGTAGGAATTTTTAAGGGTGAAGTTTCGATATCGGAAATCAATCAAGTCAATCGGTGACGAAACTTACTTTGATTGAAAATGAAATCAAGAGATATCTCTTGATTTTTGCTATTCATGCGTTCCGAAGAACATCTTCGTGAGTCAAATATTCTATGGTGAAATTTCAAAACTAAAATATTAATGTTTGAATATAGATCTATTCTCTGGCTTTTAAGTAAATGTTTCTTTAGACTGTACAGGCAGTTTTGTCTGTTCAGTAATTCGTGCATTTCATGCAAAAAATGTGCTTTTACTTCTGAATTTTCAAAAAAGGAATTTATTTGGTGTTCAGATTTTCTGGTTTGTCCATTATAATTGCCACATTCACTAAAAATGTATTGAATATTCTTTTGATAAAATAGATTATAAATATATTATCTCTTAAGAAAATGCTGAGATGAAATAGAAAAATTACCTGATGTTTTTTAATTTTCAATCATTTGTGTTCCTTATATTGTGATTTCAATAGTATTGTGGCTTCACTGGCACTGTTATGATTGATCAAATGTACCTGATGCTTTATAACTTGCTGTTTAATTCATTGCCTCCAATTGCCACTGGTAATTACTGGACTGATCTACATTATCAGTCTGAGGAAGCAGATGATTGAGAAAAAAAAATTGAAATCTTTAAGTTGATATGAATAAGTGTTTATATAAATCATTTTAAGTACTTATTGTCTAAACATTTATTTATTGTGAAAAAGTTGGCCATTGCATTTGATTTTGTATGCCTATGTATGTTATTCATGATAAAGTTAATGATTGATTTGGCATTGATTATATTGTTGGTATGCTAATAATGTTTGTGGGTTATCAGTATCAAGTAGATAATTTATTTGCTTCCTCCATTAAGGTATCAAGAATAAGCATGTTGGAAGCTTCAGAATTATCTTTGGTTTAATTCTAAAATTTACTGCTATAAGAACCTAATTTTAACCATTTTTTGTTGATATTTGGACATAACTGACCTAGTGAAATTATTGAACCCACTCCCTGGAGTCAGTGGATGTTCACTGCTCCAATCGCTAGTTAAATAGAGGAATCCAAAATCATTGCCTTATACTTTTAACTTATTTAACTTCAAAAGATGAAAGAATGTGTGTTAAATATTTTTTGAAGCTAATGTATGCATTTAGATATTTGTATTGTAGTAGTGTAGTGTGCTTTCAACAATTCCTCTGATTATTGACTTTCCCCTGTAATATGATATTACAGGTGTTTATGATCAAGATGTTCCTGAAGAAATACTGATAGCACAACCTCATCTGTATTGACAAAGTCCTTTAGGCCTTGTGTATCAACCTCATTCATTTTGGATTACAATGGCTGATTCTCTCTATCAAAGTAGTTATACTTTTTGTCAGTGAAACCGTGAGTATTTGAAGTCTGAATGTCCTTCACAATTTAATAGATGTACTGTATGCATGAACATTGTTAAGATGTGGGCGATGAAGAGGAAGTGTATAAGACCTCTGAGTTTGTATTTGTACCTCTGCTATCAAATTTTATTGAAATTTCAAATTTCTTGTAACAGTTACGTTAAATTTAAAAAATAGTTTAATGAAGTTTGAGAAGTTATGCTAAAATTCATTCTTTGAGTATAACATTACACGAAGTATTAAAAATTCATCAGTAAACAAAATGTTTTTATGTTTATTAATTTTTTAATAAAATGGACTTATTAAATTTTGAATGAAAGAATGTTGTGACCCATTTCTAATTTAAATGATTTATGAAAATTGATTCGTCTTTTACTTTATTTCAAGCATATCATGATACTAGTGTTGGTATTCTGGAATTTGGCACTACTATTACTACCTCATGTGTCTTTGCCATACTGATGCAAGTTGGTATTTAAACAAGATCTACTTGTTTGTACTACTTGAGTTTAAAAATTGTAGATAGGATCTATGACATTTTATGACTCAAATGTATATTTTAATTTACAGACTATTATCTGTGTATTTTCAATACTTGCATCTCTTGGAGCATTTTATGCATTTTCACTGGTTTATGACACTGTATATGTACAATGCTTTAATCTCCCTAGCAATTATTGGGTAATTCAGCAAATTCTTGGCTCACTTGTGAACTGGGCTGTTGTAATTTTATCTACAGTATTAGCATTATTGCCAAGGTAAGTTGATTTTTCATTTAACTTAATGAAAAAAAGAAACACAGATTTCTTATTCTAATTCCAGTTGGCAACTTATGGTTGTGCTTGTTTATTATAATGTATAAAGTTAGATAGAACGGACAGCTTTGGGTATTTGTTATTTATGTATTTAGCTAATATAGTAAAAGCAATGATAATTTTTTTTAAAGCTATTACAAACATTGCATGTGATCACNTAGTAAAAGCAATGATAATTTTTTTTAAAGCTATTACAAACATTGCATGTGATCACATGGAGAATGAACTAATTTACTCTCTGAAACGAGCAATGGGCCATGCCTACAATTTCAATCGAATTGCCCAAGAGCAGTGACAGACTTCAACATTTCGATGCTTCAAGACACAATCATTTCATTCCATAAGCATCACATAAAAATTGATTATTTCTGGGGTATTAATATAGTTATTTATTGTTGTATAAACATATACATGGTCATTAATTCTTTTGGATTTATGTATGCTATTAATTTTAAGTTTTACTCCATTATAATTATGTGTGTATAGATCCTTCCGGGCAGGAAACAAAAAATTTATTTTTCATTTTTTTCTAATTCTTAGAATAGTGGCCAGATTCGCAAAGCAATCATAATTATTGATTTGACTTGCATATTATGAAACTTTATCAGTTCATTAGGGTTTGAAGAATCATTGCACAGTTTTTGTAATACATTTAGATTTCTTTTCTTTCTCTTCCCCCCACCAGCGTTTATTATTCTCACTCTGACTCCCTCACTCATTTGCTGTTTATTTGTATGTTTGTCTAGCGAACTTTGGAGACATGTCTGTTCCCTTGAGATGTCATTTGTGCAGTACTGGAGAAACGTCAAACAGCTCGTTTAGGTGAGGACTTCCTCGTGTCATGGTCACGTTCAACTTCTACATCATCTATTTTCACGTATGCTCCCACTCACCCTCCTCATAATGAAATCATTTACATTTTTTCTGGAAGTGGTTTCAAGTATTTGATTATCGTAAACTTGAATTTACCAAAAACTTTGTTTGAATGTATTGTTACTCATTCTCATATTTAGATTAAATTTATAGAGTACAGAAGTAACTTGCGTAAATATTTGTTTTGTATTTGTTAATTGATGCTTGAGATGAATAAGGAGTACTTTTTCTGCTGCATCATATCATATGTAGTAATTTTTCAAAGGAGTTGTTCTATTGTTAGCAGTTACATACTATCTTGAGAACAAATTTAATTGACAAGATCAAATTTTGGACTATGTGTATTGAAATTGTGCATTCTTATTCTGTATATTCATTTTTTTCTCATCCAGAAATTGTAATTGACTGTAGTATTTGCCCGTAACATTTACTAACACTTTCTTCTTTCTCAATATTGGAATATTGGGTTCATCTAGTCATGGAAGAGTGGAAGGATTTTGATCCTTATCGACTTTTACATGACTGTATAAGTTGTTGGAATTAATTACAAAAATAATAATCACCTCTTGAACTGTACCTATCACCTCTTGAACTAACTTACAAGTTGTTTTATTGCAACTTGTAACAAATTTATTGGAATGTTGGTTGTTCATCATGGAAAATACTTTTTGTCTTAGTTTTTTTGGATATTTCTGACCTATTTTAAATAAGTTAAGAAAACATTTTGTTTAAGATAAGTTGTTGTGAAATTGTTTTTCAGAGTAAAGCGTGTTAATCAATACATAGCACTACTTATTGTAAATAAATATTAGGCTCCTGATTCTTGATAATTTTTGCTTGCAATGTAATATACGTTTGAAAAAGGTTCACTGCGATAAACCATTGAGAAAAGTTTTAAGTTTCTTTTTATTCAATTATTATTTTCAAATTTTTATTTATTTACTTACTTTTTTGTGATCGGAGATTGACAATTGTATTTAAGATGAATGGAATGAAGCATGTAGGTTGGGACCGATATATCTTGCAAGGTTTGATTGAAGGTTTAGGTGCACTTAACTTAAGTGGAACAATGTATTTTATATTGTTGCATTATAGGATGCTTATTTAAGCAGGCAATTTCATGATCTTTAAATAAGCTTATTGATATTGTTAATATCCATCATAAAGTTATTAATTATTTTTGTGTAGTTTAAGTGAAAGTCACAACCTGATTTTAATATTAATTGTCCACGTGGGAATAAAAAGCAGGCTATGTTTGGAGATAAATTATTTATTTCATCTGAATTGGCATAATTTTTTATGGGAGTATTTATTTCAGTGGAATAATTTCATAAAACCTTTTTAAAATATTCTTGAACTTTTTTGTAGAAATGTATTGAAGAATTGGGGTTGCTATATTCTGCTCAAGTTTCTTGTGATGGATGTAACCCTTCCGTTAAAATGAGTACGATGAGAATAGAACTACTTAGCAAGGACAACTACGATACATGGATACTCCAAATGCAGGCAGTTCTAATAACGAACGATAAATAAACACAAATACGAGATTAAATGAATTATTGAAATATATGAGAGAGGGGGTTAAGGATTTCTAGTATCAAATTTCATAAACATACCAGCAATTACAAATGACATTAACTCAGTGAAATATTGCTACAGACCGGTTGTGTCCAGACAACATCTATATTGCGGTGGAAATAAGTACAAGACAAAAGATTTCGAGAATAGCCCAAAAGTTATGTGTTGTGGGATACCTGAAAATGTAAAAATATTATTTGCTACGTGGAAGCACGTTTAAGCTTGTACTGCAAAGATATGTTATACCCAAATAATTATCTCTCGTTCAGCTAGCTCTCGTGTTTTAAATGTTAATCAATGACTATTCTAATGATAGATCATGTTAAAAAAAAAGTCAAAATTGAAAAAAAGTTCTCAACTTAGATGTCACGGCCCTGAGCTGGGGACTGGTACTGCGCCACCAGTCCTCAGGCACTGTAAACTAAGGGCACATTTCAGCGACCACCATTGGCGCGATGGTGGAAAGTTTTGTGTTGCGTAGAATGGGGATCTTACTCCCATGAGAATGAGTTGGAGAAAGAGTGCTCCTGTCAAACTGGTGAAAGGAATAATCTGGCATAGCATGTGATTGGGATGTTGCCAGACTTAGTTTTGGGTTTTCGTATTGCCAATCCAATGCAAGAGGGGTAAAATGTGTGAATGTCAGCACATTTGTACATGACCAATGAGTGAGGTGCTCCATCTCCTAGGTAGTAACCGATTGGAGAAAACCCTCCAATGTGAAAGTCAACTGCATATTAATGACTGGGTTCACCATGGTTATAGGACTGTAAATGTCAAAGACTTGGAGAAGTTTTTCACCTGAAGATAGTCAAGTGAAAATGCTCTTACGATGCAGTTTTCTGTGGTGGATTTCTCAAAGTTGATAAAACTGGAGTTTTAACAATGGTCATGAAAACATGAATTAAGTAATAATAATAATATTTTATTGAACCACAGATCATTACAATGATGTATGGTGAGTCATAGTTCTAACAACAATAACAATATTTACATATAAGAATAACAACATTATACTAATTTTGATACATTTAACCATATTCATTGAACTCGGGCTAAGTAGAAATTAACATAAAATACAATTATTTTCTACTATTACAGAATATTGATATTTATTTAGGCTAGAGTTATTAAATATCTATGGTAGGAATTCTGTTATTTTACTTTTATTTTATTAATTTATGACAAGGTCTATATTTATGCTAAAACTGTAATTTAATGTTGTTAGATCTTTTCCCGCATCATGGGTCCCCTTCTGCACCTTTGTTCTAATGATTACCTGTAATATTGTATGTCATATGATTATTGCCATTGAGGAATTCTCGTATACTGTAGTACAGTTTCTGTTGTAAGAATTGTTTGAGTTTTGTTTTGAATGGGTTCAGTGTATTGATGTTTTTAAGGTTTAGTGGTAACTCATTATATAGTTGAATACCTGCATAATGAGTGCTCTTTTGGCTAAGAGTGGATGTTATCTATGGTAGATGGATATTTCTGGCCTGTCTAGTGTTGTGAACATGAACAGTGGAATTAAATCTGTAGAGTGGTCCTTTGTCTAGTAGATCCTTTTTTACAAAGTTTCTAAAATGTATATGCATGCCAGTGGAAGTATTTTCAACTTTTCAAGTAATGGTTTACATGAAGAAAGTTTATTCGTGTTGGTAATTGTTCGTATTATTCTCTTCTGTAAACAAAAAGTTTGTTTTGTTTCTGGTGCTTGTCCCCAAAATATTATACCATATTTTAGAATGGACATACTAAAATATGCCATTCTAAATATTGCATAGTATACTGTTCGAAGGGTGCCTGTTGTGCAATTTGCTGTTAGAACTCTGATGACATAGTTTATTGTGCTGAGTTTCATATTCAGTGTTTCTAGGTGACAGTTCCATTTCATGTTATCTTGTATAGTAAGTCCCAGAAACTGTGTTGTTTGTTTGAAGTTGAGGTGTTTACCATTAAATTCGATGTTAGGTGTGTGCTGTTTAGATGAATGAGGATTATGGAAGGAAACTATGCAAGTTTTGTCAGTGTTTATTTTGTTGGAACCATTGGATTAGGGTGGCGATAGTGGATTTGGTAGTGTTAAGTAAGTTTTCAGCAGTTTTGGAATGGAATAAGATGTTTGTGTCATCAGCAAAAAGTACAATTTTGTGGTTTTTATGATGGAAGGGATGTTATTAATATATAGAAGAAATAGTATGGGTCCCAGGGTGGAACCCAATTCTGGAAATTGTGTCAAATACTACTATAAAATTTTGTATTTCCTTTAAACAATGTTTACAGGAATAATGGATTTAAATGTAGATGGGAGTTATTTGCCTGGGGTACCTAATGTAATGAATATTTTTGTTGAACATATGTCGTGTAATATTATATCTATATTATCATCTCATTTTGAAATTTTGCAACTGTTCCTTATCATAGTTATTATATCAGAGAGAGAGAGAGAGAGAGAGACACTCTTGGTACGTATATATATGGAATTAACATACTAGAGCAATTTTCAGTGTAATAGTAGTGCATTAACAAGAATTAAGAGAAAAATTCTCATGCCGCGCTCAGTACACGGCATAAAAACCCCATTCTTTTTTTTTTTTTTTAACACTGATCACATTGACAATGAAATTTTCCCAGATGATTTAGAAGGATATCAATTATTCCTAGTACTAATTTGAAAACCTTTCAAAACGTCGCATTTTGAGACGTTAAAAATTAAAATTTTAATTTTGAGTATGGTAATTTTTTTCTGACTAGACCTATATCATATAGTGCATTATAGAAAAGATCATTAAATGAGCTGTAAAATGACACCTCTCCCAGCTCTCTATCTCCATTAGGAGAGATACTAGAGCATTAACAAGTTAAGTGTGGAGCCATTTTTGGGTGTTTTATTTAAATTTTACACTGTCGTAAATTCCAAACAGGTTGAAATACTACAACAATACTTTGTATTTTTCTTAGTCTGTATGATGGCTACCTCTCTAAGGGGGGTAAGGGCTGAAAATGCACAATACAGAGCACCTGTCAGTCAAACGTTAACCTCATCCTTCTTGTGGGACCCCCTGTTATCACAGATTGAGAAAATTGCAACCAGGGATTGGCAGGATAACCATAGAGGCATGTCTGCAAGCGAGGAAGTGAAGGAAATGCCATTCCTAGTGGTAAACAACGAAAGCCGCAGGCCAGTGCCTAGGTCTATAGGTGGCAGCCCCATCAGGGTACTCGAGGACGAAGGGTTAATAACCCATCCCCTTTAAATTTTCCTTATTAACAAAACAGGAAGAGCAAAAGCTGGACAACTCCATTTATGACAAACATTGGCACGAACAGGGAAACGATTATTGGATTTCTAAACGTAAGGACAATGTACCTGGCAGGGAAGTTACACCAGGTGGCAGCAACGATGAGAAGATATGATAGGCTTGAGTGAGGTTCAATGGAGCGAGTTTGGAGAAATTAGAATGCCCAGTGGATCTGTGTATCTCTATTCGGGTAGGCCAAATGAGGAAGACTAATTCAGTGAAGGTGTGGGATTTCTTCCCAGCAAGGAAATGGCGATCTCTGTGATTGACTGGGAACCTGTGTCAGAAAGAATCATTACAGCACGCTTCCAAGGAAAGATCAGGAACTTTANGTCTTGCAATCTGAATACATAGCACAATTTGCCTGATTTACAATGTAGATTTGCAAAGCTACAGTTTCATTTAATGTTGTCTTGAAAGTAAAAATTTGAGAATTAAACCTTTTTTTAATAGTTATACTGGAAAGAATTGATCTGAACTAAAATAACAAAATGCCAATGAACTCATGTTTGGTAGAAATAGTGCAAGTCCATCTATTTATAAAAGTTTGATTTACTATTTTTTAGTTTTAGGTAATTAGCTTATTGTCCTCCATGTGCTCATGTGCAGTTTGTGACAGCTTTTTTGACAATAAATGTATTTATTCATTAGTGTGTTCACTTACTATTCTTGCAGTTCAAAATGAGTACAAAAAGAATTGTGATTATCTTAGAGGTGCTTCCTTTTATTACAAGAAGTTTTGTAATATGTGGTATTGAGGAGATCTGGTACAATAAAATTGCTGTTACTTGAAACAAATGCATAATGATATGAGAGATAATATAATATATAGTAAAATGAAATAAGAATGAGAATGCATCAATATGATATCATTTAAAATGATTACATAGCCATGCAAATTTTTTTTTCTTTCAGATCTGGAGGTCAGACTATGTCTACTACATGTTTTTGGGGTTGCTGAATCTGAATATGTGATTTATTTAACCCCATCACATCAGGTATTACCAATAGAAGTTTGGGGGTTTGTGGTTGAATATATAGGGTTATAGGATTATTGTGAATGCACAGGATCATTGTGTGTAACTTGACAGCTTGGGTTATGGGATTATATGGGGTTATCGGTAAAACCTGACATGATGGGGTTAAATGGATCACAGATTCAGATTGTGACCCCAAATCATATAGTGAACATAGTCTGACCTCCAGATGTGAAAGAAGAAAAAATTTGTGTGGCCGTGTTATTACTGAGGTATTTATATGAAGAATTTAAATACTTCCATATTATTTCTCATGTAAAAAATAATTCATTATTAAATGTACCAAATATTTTACAAATTTTGATATAATTTCATAAGGTGCCTAGTGTTTGTATTTGACTATTAATGTATGTAATATGTGAGCATGGAAGAATTTTAATGTTTGTGTCAATGGAATCTGATTGTTCATCTGTTTGGTATATGTAACCTTTAAGCAGGAGATAGTCATTTTAAGTAAAGAAGCAATTACAGAAGTATGTCATTATATTATAAGTCAATTTCCAAATTTATTGTTATTAATAATTTTATTTCATTTACCACTTGTTAATCATAATTTTTCTGCACTTGTAACTAATTACTAGTTACTTGCCCGGATTCATGTTTGAAAGGAACATGTGTAGAGTGCTAGAGTATGTTTAATTC
>NNCF01129262.1:494181-513370 GCA_002313205.1 Laupala kohalensis | reverse complement strand
TGTGGGACTCGCCGAATATCTCGACCATACCCACTAAAAAACCCTCCTGAAATCAACAAATATCTAAATAGAAAGATGAAAGAAAAGAAAACACAATACCAATACATTATTTCACAAAAAAGGAAAACAATTTTTAAATATTATATTTTCAAATTACAGAAACGAACGATGAAAACAAAGAAGACAGTAAAGATGAAAAGGGAATGCAAATTTTAAACCCTCCCGAGAACTTGTGGGAGGAGCCCCGATCTACTCATAAAATTCAATAGTTTATTAACATTAACCGTTTCATTTCCGAGAATTGTTGGTAAATCTGCAGCCAGACCAATTTGTCTCCGTATACTTGAGTATCTTCTGCAATCAGTTAGTAGGTGACGCACTGTCAGAGAACAGCTACACTCCTCACAAACGGGTTCATCATCAAGTAGTAAGAGATACCTATGAGTGAGAGGACAATGTCCTATGCGCAGGCGGGTCAGCAAGACCTCGTCGCGCCGGGCTGGCCTACAGGAACTGCTCCATGACTTAACAGAAGATTTGATAAGTCGGAGCTTATTCCTTTCAACAGCTAACCACTCATTGCTCCATTCACTCAGAATCCTTATCTTGACGGAATTTAGGAGATCTCGTTTTGGAATCGTGGAGAAATCCACGCGATTCCTGAGGCATGCCGTCTTTGCGGAATCGTCTGCTTCCTCATTTCCTCTGATACCCACGTGTCCGGGAACCCAGCAAAACATTATGTTCTTTCCATCACTTTGCAGTGAGAAAAGTACATCCTGGATGTTCTGGATAAGCTTATCAGCTGGATACATGTTCTGAATTGCTTGGATGGCACTCAGCGAATCAGAACAAATCAGGAAATTACCATCCATTAAAAAAATGTAAGGGAATAGACTTCGGTATTTAAGTCACTTTTTCATTTTACACAGACATAAAGCGAAAATTTTTAACGGAGTAAAAATTTTGAATTTTTTGATGGTCCTAATCGAGAAATAAATATTCCAAAGTACCCAAAAAAATTTCAAAATTGTTTGTGCATTACGAGCTTTACAACATTCAATAGGCTTTTATATGTTTCGCTGTGGAAAATTAAAGGAATATTTAGCAAAACGTAAATTCGTAAATTGATGAAAAAAAAGAAAAAAAAACATTTTTTTTCGTCAATTCCTTTAAATAACGAGCTTTTAAATTTCAATAGGCATTCTTACGTATCGCTGATGTAAGTTTAAGGTATATGTATAAAAATATAAATTTGAAAATAGATAAAAAAGTATCTAAAAATATCTAAAAATATTGACTAAAATGTTTTTCTATTTCTTCTGAAAATGTATGTCGCTATCCACCAAAAATGCCTTCAAATATTTTTCCAATTATTTTAAAAAATTGAAAAATATTTTTAAAAGGCGCCATCTTTTCCAGAGTATTACAAGCTTCAATAGAATCTCTTACGTGTCGCTGTTGTATATTTAAGGGATAAATAGCAAAATATTTTCGAAAAAAAGAAAAAACTTAAAAAATTTGACCACAAACTTTCTTGGGTTTATTCGGAAAATATGTCCCTAACCTCCAAAAAATCCTTCAAATAATTTTTGTAAATATTTCAAACAATCGAAAAATATTTCAAAAAGTCACCACCTTCATCAATTCATCCTCTTTTACAAGGCTGCGTCTCGATGACCTGCGACAAGAAATAGGGAGATACCTAACCGTCGACATGTGTCAGTCAGTAGTGCGAGTTGTCTTCTGCTTTACGAGACTTACAAGCTTCAATACACACACTTAGGTATCGCTGATTTGTAAGGGATATATATGTCTGTGTCTTCAAAAATTGATAAAATAAGCAAAAAAACTTAAAAACGTTGACCAAATTTTTTTTCTGTGTTTATTCGTAAAATATATATTCCCAACCTTCAAAAATACTTTGGTATGATTTCGATGTTTTTGAAATTTGGAGTATTTTCAAATTTCATTAACTATTCAAGAGTACCACCTCACTCTCTTTCATAAGGCAGCGTCTCGATGACCTGCGACAAGAAATAGTGAGATATTCAACACGTCGACGTGGCATGTCAGTCAGGTGTGAAATATCTTCTACTTTACGATCCTAACAAGCTCCAATACGCACGTTTGTGTTTCGCTGATGTTATTCTGCGGGATATTTAGCAAGACATGTCTTCAAACGTTTATGAAAAACGAAAGAAGAAACTGAAAAATTTGAATCAAAATATTTGAAAATAATTTCATAATATCCACTATTTCAGAGTAATACATTACCCTCTGTCACATGGCGGCATCTCGATGACCTGCGACAATAAGATGAGATGCCTAACACGTCGACATGGCATGTCAGTCAGTCTTGTGAGGTATCATCCGCTTTGAGCCCTACAAGCTTCAATACGCACTCCTACGTATCGCTGATATCGACCTGCGACTAGAAATCTTGATACCCAACACAACGACATAACGTGTCAATTACATCGTGTAAGCTTTCATCATCTTTACGAGTCTTACAAGCTTCAATATGCACTCTTTCGTATCGCCTATGTAATTGTAAGGGATATTTAGTAAGATGTCTTAAGAAATTGATGAAAAAAGAAGAAAAAATTAAAAACTTTGACCAATAAAATTTTGTGTTTATTCCGAAAATGTCCATAACCTCCAAAAATGCCTTCAATGTTTTTTCGAATTTTTCGATAAATTGAAAAAAAAATTCAAAATCTCATCAACAATTCCAGAGAAACACCTTACTCTTTCACATGGCAGCGTCTCGATGACCTGCGACAAGAAATAGTAATATACCCAACACGCCGACAAGGCGTGTCAGTCAATCGAGTGAGATTTTGTAATTTGAACATTATTTATTTATTTTAAATTTAAAAAAATTAAATACTACAATTGATGGAAATGACAGACTTATTAGTTAAAAACCTCTAAAACCTTCTTTAATATTATTATTAATATAACGAAAAACTTTGACGTTTACTGCAGAAACCCGTCAAGAGCAAAATTAAAAATCAATTTTTTGTAATTGGTTCAAGGAATTTATAAAAAAAATCCGTAAAAATACTTGACGTTATAAGTATTTTCAAGAATAAAATACTTGAACCCGCAAAAGCATTTAGTGTCCTAATAGGACATTCTTTTTTTTCTTTTTTTTTTCTCAAAATAAAAGTTTTGCACTTGACGGTTTTCTGAAATAATCGATTCAAGATAGAGAAAAATCCAAAATCACGTTTTCCGAAACCACAACTTTAAAATTTTGAAACATCCTTTGTAAAAGAATTTTTACTAACAATACACGAGACAGCTGACTGTTACAGGAACTGCCGGTTCGAGAAGTCTATGACTTGGAATTTTATTTTCTTAAAAAAAAAGGAGGAAGAAGAAGAAAATTCCACTCCACGGCGCTGTCGTAAGCGGAGAAATGTCGGCGTTAACAACTCCGAGAGGATACGGATTCGCGCGAGAAAGAAGGTTCATTCATGATGCTGTCATTCGTTCCTGGTTATGCCAACGTTGTGTGCAGGTGTGAAAGGCTACCGTCCGTTAAAGATTTATCAATCATTGACTTTCATTCGATAATTATCCTCTGACTCTTACAAGGCATTATTCCATAATTATTTAACCGAGAGTATTGCTTATTCATGATCCTGGTAGCGAAGAGCTCACGATGGGGCAAACCTTATTGAATTAACCCAACTTCAACCCTATCTTCCAAATATTTAGGACATTCTTCAAACCTCCATTAAATTTCTGTTCGATTCGTCATCAGGAACAGAATAAAATTAAATTCGATTTACATTCCAGTTTAAATTAACACATTCAACAGATGTATTAAGAAAGACAGTAGTGTATTCATCAGAAATCATTTTATTGTCTTAAATAGGCACATTGAAGCACAATTGTATCACATTCAAAATTATTTTTGTCATTAAGTTTGTACCCTAACCCTCATCGACCAATGGTAGCGTGGCCGAGCGGTCTAAGGCGCTGGTTTAAGGCACCAGTCTCTTCGGGGGCGTGGGTTCGAATCCCACCGCTGCCAAGTTTTTATACTTTTGTTCTTGGAACAATATATATACAATTTTTCAAGAAACATGCAACGGTAATACTGAATACTTAGGTATATACACAACACATCTACAATGGAAATCCACCTCTTGAACTATCTCAAAGATCATGTCCAAGTTCCTCAATTTTTGATATAAAAAAGTCCATGTCATTGTGATTAAGTCCAGAATTCTGAAGGACCAGTCTGAAAAAATTTGGAAGACCTCGAAGAGGCTGATAGGTGACCATCATTGATCCCTCTCTCATCATTCTTTCCTTAATTGTTGATGCAACCTATAAGAAAGAAAGAAATCAATGCTTATAATATTTTTCAAGGAGAATCTGATAAGGAAGAAAAGAACAGCAGCAGTCAATACGTTTTCAGAAGAGAATTTCCATACATATTCCTCTTACCTTATGCAATCGTTCATTATAGTCTGTTTCAGTTTCTTGGCCTCTCAAGCTAGGAGGAATATACCAAAAACAAACATTTGTACATTGAGGTTCCATTAATAGCCTGAAACCTTCCCGATTTCTGATTTTTTCAGTGAAGTATTCGGCATTATCAAAAACTGTATTGATATGCTGTTCAAACCCTGATGTACCCTAAAAATATTAAATAAGAATAAGTTACCTATAAATCATACGCCTTACACGAGAGGAAAAGATCACAATGAATCATATTCAAAAACTGAAGGAAATTTTTAAAGCATAGTAGACTATACCAGCATAGATATGCTGCGTAGTACAGACATATTTGAATTTTTAGTATTTTTTTTTCATTTTGAAGGACAATTTAGAATAATATTACTTACTCTATTTTATTGAAATAATTGTATTATAATACAAAGTATTCTAAAGTTCTTGGAAAACAATATTGAACAAAACAAGTCAGAAATGACATATAAGAAAGAATATTATCAAATAATTCAGCACACAATACCTTAGCCTTCCACATGAACCAAAATTTCAAAACATCAGCTCTGCGCCCACATTGTATGTGTTTGTCTCCAGTATCATATTTGGTATCATAAAACTTATCCTTTTGGAACAAATACTGTGCACTTGCTGAATGGCAAGCTGAAAGTATTCCTTCGTGCCTAACTAAGAAAGTTGAACACTGCTGAGGTGCAGTTAGAAGTTTATGAGGATTCCAAATTACTGAATCTGCCCTGGAATTAATATTATATGAATCAAAGTTACACAAGACATCTATGTGAAGATCAAAATTCATTAGTACTTTATAATGTTAAGGAAGCAATCTTGACCAAAGCTGTTGCATTTTCTGAAGCATTCAAAGATATTTCGTAAACAAACAAAATCCACTCAGCACTTTAAAATGCAAATTTGGCTGGTGTCAATGACAACAATCCTCTTTGTAGTAAACAGAACAAAGAAATAATGCAAACCTTTCTATGCCTTCCAAAAGATGTCTGTATTTTGGTGACATGAGAGCCCCTCCTCCCCAAGCGGCATCCACATGTAACCACATTTTGTATTTCCTACACACATCAGATATCGCTGGCAGAGGGTCATATGCTCCAAGAACTGTTGTACCTTTTAAAACAAGAATATACATTAATTTATCATAAATTTTCATTTTATATTTATACAATATTAATAAAAAATATATGAATTATTATTGGACATACTACTAATAATAATAAATTAATAATAATAATAACAATAATAATAACAATAACAATTAATTATCTATGTCCAATTATTATCTATATCAATGGAGAAATGTAAGAATATTTACTCTCAATAAACTAACAAGATGTCAAGTCAGTGGCATTATCAAGTAGGGTGGGTCTCCCTAGGAGGTACTAATTAGAGGAAGACTCCAACCGATAATATATTAAATAAATACTTTGAAATAACGAAACAAAAATTAAATAGCATCGNTTTTTTTTTTTTTTTTTTTGGGGGGGGGGTGCAATAAAAATATTAGATAATAGTCATTCTATAGTCATTAACTTCAAAAATCTCTAAAGCATTAGAATAAAATTTTAATATTGAAAGGTGAAACTGAAAAAAATAATAATAATAAACTAAATATCTAAGAACTTCACACAAGTCAAACTGAATTCTGGGGGTAAACCATTCATTTGTGAGATGTTGTCCAAAATGTACTTGTTAAAGTTGATATTAATTTCCCGACTTCAGGTAGTAATATTCAAGATACAATTTATGAAATATTACTGAAATCCATAACAATAATTTCTGTTTTAAGATCAATTTTGTCTTCTGAAACAACATTACCCCTGCAACCAATTGAAGAGCGACCACTCCACATGCTCCATGGATGTTAGGCAAATGTCTTTGAAAATACAACAGTTAAACGCAGCAATTCCGAAGAGATGTTCTGCAGAACTCTAGAGTTCCATGGAAGAGTCACAGGTATTCCAAGAGCTTTTCAGTTAATACCTACACCAAAGTCAAGTCCAGAACTTGACTAGATGCTGTTCCAGATATGCAAATTAAACTGTCTGTCATCAAACTTAATTTGATTAATAAAACTATGAAAAAATTTAATTTTTCATAATAAATATTTTCAAAATATTTCATATCAAATGATACCATAGCCATAATGATGTGACCTGGTTTGATAATAATGTATAAATAAAGAAAATTTGTTTATATGTCTACAATTGGTATTTAACTTCATTTATGGGAGTTGATGTTTCACCAAAAAAAGGAGATTGATCATTTTTACAGTTTTATAACTGAAAAAAATTGGAAACTGCAGGCCTAGAGAGCATTTCCTTTGGAAATGCTGGAGCCTTTCAACAAATTTCAGTGGGAGTATTCTCTTTACTTATATATGCACATACCTGCTGTTGCTGAAACCATAAATGGTAGAGCTCCTTCCTCTTGTGCTTTAATAACAAGTTGTTCCAAATGAGAGACATCCATTTTCCCATTGTGGTCACATTTTACTAGGTACACATTATCTGATCCCAAACCCTGGTAGGATGCTAGCTTTTTTATGGAATAATGAGCATCTTCTGAAGTAAATAAAACCATTCTAGGCAATCCATTGAGCCCTTTTGTCTGAAATAATGAAGATGAAATCAAATGTTTAATCTTTTTGCATTCTTGTAAACACTAGAGATGCAATAACCTTTTCACTGTAAATATAGTTTCCATATCTTGGCCTTCATTACATGAAACCAAGTATGATGGTAAACAAATATAAAACAATGTATTAAATCAGAATCCACAGAATGTTTACACAAAATACCCATTATGAAGTCCTAACATTAATTCTTCAATTAACATGAAGCTTAAAGAAAACTTCAGTGACAAAAAAATCATGAAATTGATTCATGTTATAATCTAGGAAATGTAGGAAATGTGTATTGGCAAATATAAATAATACATTTATTTTCAAACATGGGATATTAACTTTATTCAATGTTATGAGAAAATTCACCCCTCAGCTAATACCATTATCAAATCCCCCCACCACTTCTAAAGATTGATGATGTTCTTTCATTACTATGTCTTTGGTTTCATGGAAGACAAAAAAATAAAATCGAGTATTTGAATGAAATGATATATTACTAAGTTAAGTTTATAAGAAGTCATTACCCATAATAAGTCAGGATCTTTTTTCTTGCTTTCAAACTTTCAAATTCATATAATTACGAATAATTTCTCCAAATGAAGTTGAATCAAGTAATTCTGTATTAAATGTGAACAGTACTTGAATTTATTTTTTCCAACATTGTGCTCCAAATATATGATTTTACTTTCCTCAAAACTGAGGAAGAGGATTATTTACTAGCGTTTGTGAAAGGAACACACACAAAAAAAGAACATCTACATTCAAAAATGTTATTGAAGGTCCATTTTTTTCCATTTGGTTGCAACAATGCCAAAGCATTTCTAGAAATGATGTAGACAAAGTTCACGAAAGTGGACTCAATTCAGTCCAAGAAGATCATCTTATTAGCCGCTGAATATTCTTTTATGATATTCTGATACATACATGCATGCAAAAACACAAATAAATCACACTTCTAGAAATAGGAAAAAGATTTTGGCATAGGGTAAAACTAGAACAGTTTCATATTTTATACAATTCCAGAGAAAACCATCTTTTAAATGAATAATCTGATTTCCCTCCCTCTCCATTGATTTTCTTAGCAATAGACTAGTTTGGCAACATAGTTTTCCTCTAAATCTATTTCTTCACCAGCACCCTGCCCCCAGCTGTTCACATATAAAAGAACCCAGCCGACACCTACCCGTTGCATTTTTCTGCCAGAAATTTACTGCTCCAGGTAAGCGGTTCAACTCATGTTGTTTTCCTTAAACTCTTTCACATTCAGAAAACTTATTTTTTAAAGTCGTAATATACACTTAGAATATCCTCATTCATAAGATGGACACAAATATTATTCTAAAGAAATTATCTTCCTTAATTGTATTCTGTTATTCACTTCTAATTATTCTGATAAAAAAAACGTTCATCTTCTTTATTTCAATTCAGTAATTTTATCATAATATTTATATTTTTTGTAACTTTGTATCAATTCTTTTCTAACTAATCTGTAAAAATGTTTATCTTCTGAATTTCAATTTTGTTATTTCATCAATATATTTTTTGTAATTTATTTTAGATTCACTGATGATGATGGCCATGCCGTCGAAAACATGTTCAGAAGCAAATAAAGTTGTTACCTTGACAAAACGGTGAAATTTCAGTAAAGTATGATTTTGGTTGACTCTTCCTAAAATATTCCAATGAGAAAATCGTTTTAAGAGGATAAAACATTTTTTTATTGACTATAAATGTTTTAAGAAAAAAATGTATTACAAGGAATAAAACTTCTAATAATTTTCTGAATTCAAAACATTCATTAAAACAAAAGATAATAGGATCAAATTATTTTAGTCGCACACTCTACTGACATTATTTATGTAGGATGTAATGCCCTCTTGTCCTTGCTCAATTCCTGCAGACACCATGAGGCAATCCTTTCATGGCAAGCAAATGTATGAATTTTGAAATTATATTTTATATACTGACTAGGATTCTACATACTTTAAACTATACTTTATATAAGTAAGGAACACCTGAAAAGATGAGCTGACATTCTTCCCTATAACAAGGAAAGCTAGTAACTAAGCATTACAAAGACATCACTTTGCACACTTTGAGAAAAATCTACCTACATTGGCACAAAGTTGTACAACTACCTACATTGCCAGATGAATTAAAAGTGTTAATGCCAGTGAAGACAAGACTACTTAACAAATTGCTACGGACGAATCCCTTCTACAAAATAGAAGAATTATTAAAATTGAGGGATGACAAATGAAGATACTCGAAGAGAAATGACTCCTGCCCGATCTCCAAGAACATGAGCACAAGTTTCTTATTATTAAATTATTAGTTGTCACCTACCTTAACTTCCGGCGCTGTGTGAAAACGCGCGCAACTGATAGCGTAGCCATTGGCGAGAGATCCACCTGGGCAGAAGATCCCGTCTCCTTTTCCTTCTGGAAAGCCTACAATACGCCTCATCTCCTTCAAAACGGCTTCTTCCATCAATGTGAAAACGGGGGAAACTTCATACGTATATACGCTCGGGTTGAGCGCATCTCCCAGCCATTGGCCCACCAGTCCATAGGGATCCACGCTGCAAGATATTTCAAAATTTGAGTGAAAGCACAGTCAATTGTATTGGCTGAAGGAGCAAATTGTCACTCCCATGTTTCTCTTTCTGTGAAAAAGTGATTAAGTAAATTCCTGATAAATGCTAAAAAACTTATGAAAATTAAATTTAATAGAATACAATTTTCCACTTTATGCGTTATTCTTGTTTTCTGACACTTTCCTCAGTTGAATTTTCAAGCAATGGTTATTTGATAAAAATAACATTGTTGTGTGGTGTTTCTGACCACTTGATTTTTTGTACATCATGGATCCGAACTTTAATTATTCAAAAACAAGAAAAAAATATATGAATTATGAACACAGTTATACATCCTCGTCGCTTTCTTTTCTTCTTTTTCTTTTGCACTTAGTTTTAAAACTCTAATATCCAGAAAGTTAAATAGCCTTAGAAATTTGATAACTTTATTTTCCAAATTGGAAGATATAGTGGCACTCTTTTCTAGAAAAACATTGATGTGCGAAATGAGTAAAGTGATAACGAACTGGCGTTTGTTGAGAAAGATGGTCTAAAAGTGAGCGAAACAGCTTTTATTTGGCGGCCATGAGTTAGGTAGAGTGCAGTAAAAGGTGGTGCGTTGATTGCCGTATAAATCCGCGGAAAGGAGGCTATGGAGGAAGGTCGTGGTACACACGTGGCAGGGCCGGGGACGCACTGTACCGCGGGCAGGGACCACATGCAACAAGTGCAACACAAATATGCGAAAGGTTCTGAGGAACAGGTAGTGATTACAGTGGGTGTCTAGAAATAACGAAAAATAATATTTTCAACATAATACGTTATATATACGTAATCTTGACACTAATGTCTTCTATAACTTAAATTTTTTGTAGGTTCATGAAATAAGTAAAATACATAAAAGATCACTCATAAATTGGACGAGACGTTTCGACTGTCGCCAACTTCAGTCACATAGAAAATCGTATACGTTGACTTTTATGTTTCCTTTTCTGTTTTTCATTAACTTTAAAACTTTATATAACATCATACATACTGCCACTTTTTCTTTTTCACAGTGATAAACAAGATAGAAAATGTTAGAACTATTAAAATACACTTACTCAAAAGGAAGAGAGGCTTTTTTTTTGTAGTCTGACTTAAGATATTCAAAGCCGTGGATGTCATTATGAAGTTAAGTGACTTAAAGCATGTCACTTTGACGAGGTCACTCCACCTCCTCTTACAGGAAGTAAATTGTGTCTAGCGAGAACCTGTGTCCACTGTTTTTTCGCTAATCGCGACCTTCGATTTGACACATGCATCCAAGAGAGAAATTTGGCTTTGTTAATTCGTTGATCGTAGCAGTGACCCGCGCAGCCACCGGCTTTTCGTGCGCACAAGGCCCCCTGCGATTGTGGAATACATCTCATAGCGTTATGGTAGTCTGACTTCGCACTCCAACGCTCAAGGCCTCCTCGTTTCCTTTGTAGCTTTTACTTTCGTTTCCACAAGAGTGCCGTCGAGCATTGCAAGACTCACCTCGTTTCGCCGTTAGAAAAATGCCGTTATAATTAATTTGTCTTCAGCTCGTCCTTGTGTACCGAATGCATAAAGAGGGAGACTTACTAAAAATAGCGCGATGTGAGAGACCGCTTCCCGAAGAACACCACTTGCTCTACATCTGTTGACTGGTCACCGCCAGACCTTCATAGGAAGGTTGTTAAGGTTTGTTTTGTTTGTTCTTCAGCTGCGTGTAATTGCTCCGATTTTCTACTGGTTTTACATCAGTGTCCCCGGTCGCAGTTCCGCTCTAAATTGTAGCCTCATTCTGAATTATTCATTCAACATTCTATAATATGTATTTTATATTCGCTACATGGAGTTTTGCCACGTCCTTGACCACACATTTATTGCATGAAATAGTCAAATTGTTTTAAATTACGCAGAAGGTTGGCCATTTAAAAAATGTGGCATTGATATTTACTAACGTTAATTAAAACATTTCTCCCTTATTGATGTAAGGGGAATTTATTGATAACAAAGTTCGTTCATTTTTATTTAAATTCTCCATTATTGATATAAAATAGAGTAAAAACACCAATACTATTTCCCATTTGACCGACGGGGCTGACACTTTCTGTTTTTTTAACACTATCTTTGCTCCCCCCCAAAAATACACTCCAATCAAAGTCTTAAAAAATAAGTCAGACAGAGGCGATAGCGAAAACACGGTAAAAAATACTTTCAGACTGCAATGCATTATTAAAAACGCCAACTTTATATAATAGAGAAAACACGAAAAACAATTACTTTAATTTCCTCCTTCCCACGTACGCCTACTTCTAACATAATGAAATCACAGGAGGTAAAGAACGAGGTCAAATCAGTAGAATACGATTTAATGTAGGGTCTATTTTTTTACTTTTTTACCGCATATTTTCTACATCTGAATTGAAATGATTATACTATTTAAACCTCGTGGATTTCTGGTCACATTTTATAGAAACACGCTAGCCCAAAGAATCGGGTACGATTATTTTCTCTTGTTTTCAGACACCATCCGAACAGATTTGGAAAAAAAATAATTTCCTCCTCTAAACAACTCCCTAAAGGGAGAACACTATAATTACTATGTTATGGAACAGAATATCCCGCAAATAGTAAATTACGTTAAGAAAATGTAGACCGAAGAAAATCTATTGCCGAAACCTTCACGACATTAAGGTCCCAGGAAATGCATTCAAACCCTTATCCTGCTAATAGTAGTTTACCTGCTGCAAGTTGTTTCACTTCTTAGGGCAGCGGAAATTCAAGTAAGTATTGATAGATCCACAACGTAATTATTTATTATATTTGAACCTATTTAAAAATATATATTTCATCCCCATAATACATGTCGGTATGATTTCAACATACTTTTTTCTCAACCTTTCCTTCCTCCGAGTGGAATGTAAACTATTAACGGTAAATAATTTAACGAATACAAGTTAAAATAATTTACCTGTCACTAATTGGTTCCTCGTTTTCTCTCTAGTATAGAATGTCTCCTTTCGCAAGTAATTGAGTAAAAACTACCTTCTTTCACTTTAGAAGGAAATGTGAGCGGTCAGGCACATATACCTACATTTAATTAAGTAGAGCGTAATTATTCACTTCAGTCCCGCGCCAAACATGACAATTCCAACTCCCGCCCCCGTCCCTCAAGGTACCGCCTTGGCGGGATACTCTAACCAACATCAAATCAATGGCATATGTATAATAAAGCAAATTCTTCTACTATTACTTACACTGTGCTGTAGTTATGGTTCGATTTCTATGCATAAAAAGTAGAAGGTGTAACATGTTCTTCACTCTTTTACTTCGTAATAAGGTGTCTAATGCAAATGATAAATAAAAGGGAAGAATCCGCTTTGAATCGAAGTAACTTCTGAAGGTAATGTTAAAAAGATCGTAGAATGAGTCTTATAACCCACGCTACGATTTTCTGATGCATTAACTCTAGAAGTAACATTTTATGCACAAGATTCAAAGCAGATACTCCGGTTTTACTTAGAATTTTCTTCACATACTTCACTAAATACGGGTTTAGTACATGCTACACTTTCTCCTATTTTATATAGAAATCCAAGGATAATTACAGTAAGTAAAAGCATTTGCTTCACTTTTAAGCATACAAGCCAATGTCCCATGTTGAAAAGGAGGAGGTTCTTCTAATAAATGTTTCTAAAATATTACTTCCAAGATTTAATATTTGGTTAGTATTAACTTATTGAATTAATAAATTGAAACACCGATGTGTCCTTCCGAAATTTTCAACAGTCTTCCATCACTTCGCGAAAGAAAATTCATTCACCTCTGAGAACCAGAAAAATCAATTTTATTACAGGTCTCTAATTTTCCAACATAAAAACCAAACGACGGGATACAATAAGCATCAAATAAGTCTATTGCAAGAAGAAACATTGGTAGTTGCGAATGCTAACAACCGCACGCTTTAACCAAAGAGCCGAGTAACCAAACCACAGAAAATCATAAGCTGAAAGAGGTTTGAAATTATTTACGGTTACGGAAATTATTACAATAGTGATTTTAAGTACAACCCCTAACTCAACCAATCGACTGACAGCTAAAGAACGTCAGTAACTACTAAATAGACTTTACAGCTATATTCGAGAAACCTGTTCGATGTGGTCTCCGCAGAAACTCTAGGGAAGAAATATTGTTAAGTTCTACAGAAGAAGGAAAACGTACCCTTCAGCTTAAACTTGACGTGATGTAGAAGGAATTGTTACATTATAGTTTACATTAAAATCAATAAAATATTTTACAGTATAGAAGCACCGGTGCAGAAGGTAGCTTTTAACCGCGGATTTGAGGTGTGGCTGTTTAAAGGGTGGCTTCAAAGGGACTGGAGAACTTAAGGACTCCCTCGATTTGGCTTCTTATAAAAAAATTATCAGCATAGTTATATTTCTCAATATGAAGAACAATTTAGAATCTTAACAACATTTATTTTGACAGTCACCTTCCCTATTCCCTAACCTTACATTAGGTGTAGGAGCAGGCCTCATTACCTGAACCTCGCCAAAAGCATAGAATAAAAATAAATAAAAATATTAATTCCAAACAATAGTATTCTAAGAATTTTAATTAACAATTGATGACACAGCTGGAAGAAGGGACCATGAGATATCCGGATAATATTTAATTTGCTTCTTTATGATCTCAAGAATGCTATCTCCAAGTTTCAAACCAATAGCTTTTTTAACCCAGAATGGTACAATTGTTTTCGTAAGTGGCCGAGCGTTGTTCTTTCGTAGATTGTTATTTCTATTCACGTGAAAATATACTACAATGTATGTACATGTATATATGAAATATAATTATATTTTTGTCTAGAATCATACTCATGAGTTTATTGTTCACAAACCGGCGTTTATTGTGAGGTAACAAGCAAGTTTCTAGGAACCTGTGTTATGGGCAATCTAGCAAACACTTCGAACGCCATTATATGAAAACATAGTTTACTTCCACCTTCGTCCTCAATATATAAACGTGTTTTTTTTCTAAATTAGAAATTTAAATGAAGGCTGTTAAATTATATGTCTGAAAAGTACTAACACCATGGAATGTAAAACATTTCAACTCATTTTTCGTCATTAATGCCTTTTTAAATGTTTTAAGACGGACCTCGTACAGCCTCAACTGTATAGCTTCACCAGAGACCGAAGAATCCACTGACCTGCTGAAGAGTTGGTTCACGAAATACGGATGCCCCGTCTTGACGCTGTGGTGGATGATATCCTTGATCCTCTGTATGAGCTTGGGATGGTCCTCGGGGGCATCGCGTGGTGCCAAGTCCAGCAACTGCTCGAGCTGCTGCGGTTCGTGCCATCGCAATACCGGAGCACCGCGTGCCGTGCCCTCGAACACCGCTTGCTGGACCAGCACTTCCAGCGCCTCTCGGAAGAAGCCTTCGTGCCTCGAAGGGATTGCGATGCTGGAGAACCACGGCGCGTCGGTCGCCGCCTCGCTCTCGGCTTTACCCGCTGCCGAGGAGCCGCTGCCGTTCAGCCGCCCTCCCGTCGCGCTCTCCTCAGCCAACGGCGGTGGCGGAGGAGGAGGCAACACGAGTGTCAGAGTGTCCGACGCAGCGGCGATGGGCATGATGATGGGTGGCGGCGGCGGTGGCGGGTTGGGGTAGTCGCAGCGGCGGCGGCGGCGTACTGAAAAGGTCAGTGTTCACCTTCTCGTTTATATACAGTGAAACCCCTCCGCGGCGCTTTCCCCCCTGGACGTTGTGATGTCACAGACAGGCCTTGATGGATGGAGGAAGGAGATGGTGGTCGACATGGTTGGCGGATGGGTGTGGTGGTTCCGCGGACTGACGTTGTTGCGGTGGAAGAGCTGGTGCTGCACGCGCTGCAACGCGTCGCGTCGCGTCGGGGAGGATGAGGTCAGGTTTATCAGAAGGAGCTTCTGCGGAAGTGTTGGCGCTTGAAAAACTTCCTTAGAATCTTATACATTACATATGTACTATATCTTGTTCTCCTGTCCCACTTAACCAATTGCCAAAAGTTAGGTATCATTACTAAAAAGAAATTATGCCTTCTGACGAATCAAAATCGTGCATTCTAACAATGGACCATTTGTTTAAAAATTAATTTTTTTTAAAACGAATTGAATTTGAATTCTAATATTATTGCATCAAAAAAATATTGAATAAATAGTCGCGCGTTTCACTTTGGTATTCATATGTGATTTACCGTAACAAGTTAAGGATTTCTAAAACAATAAATAGCAAATGTATGCAAGTTTTTGCTTTGTATCATCCATAAAATATAAAATAAACGATAAATAAATAAACATTGTTCACTACTAAGTCCAACCTTATAAAGGGCGTAGCCAGGTTTTGTTAGTAGGGGTTTGACTTATTTGAGAGCGAAGTACAGACATCTCATATCTGCGCTAAGTGAGCAGAGCGAATTAATAAAATGGATGTTACAGTTACACGTAAATACGTTGATTTTGTTATATAACTAACTCCTGAGAAAAAATGACGTACATTTCTATTCATTTTTACTATTTTTAATTTCTTTTTTTTAATAGGGGGACACGTTTACCCCCTTCCCCTCCCCCTCCTAATCACTTGGCTACACCCTTTAACCTTGTTTCCCTCTTTTGCGACGAAACTGTTCTTACGTAGTTCGGACGACTGCGAAATGTTCGCATGGCCCCCTAATTATTACACATTAACATGATAAAACCTGGAGTGTACTCCACATTACTTTGTCATTATGTAGATTACGAAAAGTAATTGTTAAAATGATTGTAATTGTCTGATCACATCACTATTACCAAGTAACAACATAGGAACAAAAGATTTTCAATTTTTCTCGAAAAGAAATTTGATGTACTTACTGAAAGCGCATTGAAACTAGAGCATACTTAGCTTTCGATAACGAAATATACAATTTGAGTGATCAGATTGAAATATTCGTAATATTTAGACACTAAGAATTTCTTCGCGAACAAATTTAAAAATTCTCGAGACATTTGTTGGATGTTTAAGTTTCTAAGCTAATAATCTCGAATGAATTTGAATATAGACTCCCTCTACTACGACAATATTTCGCCCAATAATTTAACATCATCATGAGCGAAGGCAAAGGGGTGAGCCCATGAGACGATACTACTATCCAATCAAAATATCAAATAATTCGAACACTTTCTCGACTCATAAATTAACATTTTTGTATTCAAGATATTAGTGTTGAATAATTTGGAACAATATAAAATACAAAAAAAATGTTATTACTTGAAATGTTATTATTTAACATATTTTGTTACTTCTTAATTCAATAAGAATATCGTAGAACAAGAGTAACAACGAAGGTAAACATCGGAAATCGCAGGTATAATTCCTGTTCCTGCCCATGATCTATGTCAATCAGAAAACATCTCAAATTTTTCAAGTCCGACTGTTCGAGGAAATTCACTAGAAGCTAATGAAATATTAGCAATTTTAAAAAATGTCGATATCCACTTTCTTTTTCTCTTAAACTTATAATCTTAAACTCGTAAACTCATTTTTTAAACTCGTATACTCATTTGACCTTTGATTTTCACTAGTCACATTATTAAATTTACTTCCTGTATTTATAAAGTCTATTAACGTCTCAGTTCCTCATAATTATAATATTAGAGAAAACTTTATATGGACAAGTAATTTACTAACACCTTCACAAACAACGGGTAAAAAGGTGACTTGGACAGTTTGTACACTCCCTCTGGGGATAAAACACAACTTCCCGCAACAGAAATTCGAGTAGTTGTGCGGAGGTGACGGTAGTTCATCTGAATCCATTGTTTGATCGAGCTTCTTGGTTTTAGTGGTCATGGTTGGAATTTTTATATATTATCCGAGATCGTTGCAGTGTTTAGTGTAGTCGTGCGATTACATATGCAACTTTGAACTACGTAAGACTGAAATTTCTCGGCATGTCTTACCATTTCTGTTGAAACATCAAATATATTACTATACTATCCACAATGATTAGACTATCATTGGGTGCGTGATGTGAAANCAAATATATTACTATACTATCCACAATGATTAGACTATCATTGGGTGCGTGATGTGAAAACCCAACTTTTCTTGTCTTCCTCGGAGTCTGTACCACCTATATATTTTATTCCATCAAAAAATATTTACCTCCTGGCAATAATGAGGTCTCAGAGTTGCTAAGCCAGGTATTCTCGAAATGGCATTGGTATTTTTAATCTCAAGTAACTTGCCCACATCTGTATCGGTTGTAATTTATTTATTGAATATTTTCTGCTGACTTAACTTTAAAAAGAATAATATTTTGCTACCGCTTCAAACTAGACTCGTAGCCAGCGTGGAGCTCGGGGGACCCGCCCCCTCCCCCGAAAAAAATTGTTATACGTCGTAATAAAAGTACTTTATCTGTATAAAATATTGTTTATTTCATAAAATTAATTATAGAATTGAATTAAACAATTGAATCAATTAAAAATATTTTCAAAACGAATAAAAAGTTAAAATAAATATTTTTTGGCTATAAATTTATCCTTAAATCAATAGCAGGCCATGAGTTGGCTTCGAATCTGTCAAATTTTGTTTAGGAAATAATGAAAACAAACACTGGACAGGCTTCAAAATAGAAAATCAGTGGCAAGGCTGGACGCTCTCTTTTATTGGGGGAGGAGAAGCATGCATGTCAATGAAGCAACTTCAAACCTTCACATGAGCACGAGGAGACTATGCGGTCAAAATTAAATAAAGGAGACAAAAACATCGGGATGGGGAAATACTCGTTCTTAAATACAACAAAAAAGGCGTGGAACAGTTTACGCGTGACTTCCCCATAAGAATCTGATTGTTTAAGTGTAAGCAAATTCTGGGGATTCGTAGGGAGTAGAGACAAAAAAGGATGAAGAGAAATAAGTGTTTCAATTGTTTTAAGAAATTATGTAGTCTAGTAAAGTAGACATTTATCCAACGAGGAGTTCTATAGCTAAATCATGTATAGCTAAGTCTTAAAAATTAACTTCTTTCTTTACTAGAAAATAAATTTATTTTATTTAAGTAAACTAATTTAAATATATTTCAAATATCATTTCAGGTTGCTGTGTTATCGAATGGAATATTACCTGTAAATTTCTCCTTTAAGTTCTTGTGAATTAAGTTTTCTTTGGAAAAATTATAACCCTTCAAATATATATCGAGGTGGTAGTAATGCTTAAACAGTGTTCATCCAAGTGCCAATACTAGATGCAAGAACTTTGATACTTAATTAACCCGGTAAATCCTTTAAAACAATCAGATTCGAGTCAATTATCCAATATTTTAATGAGTTATTTTGATTTATAGTCAACAATGGAATCTCGTATCTCTCTGAAGTGTTTATCGCCGGATACAGTGATCACCTTGCTCAAGTATTGACTATTAATAATAAACTAAAACCACTTAAAATCCTTTA
>NNCF01129262.1:448771-492047 GCA_002313205.1 Laupala kohalensis | reverse complement strand
ATCTTATCTAGGAACTTTTGCTGAAATTTTTGAATCCGCCTCTGCCTTAGGGCCCTTGATCGGAATTGATGGGATGGTCCCTTGCTTGCTTCCGGAGAGTAAATTAGTTTATTGTCCTCCACGTGGTCATATGCAGTCTGTACTGTTTTTTGACAATAAATTTATTAATTTATTGATTTAATTCAATGATTTGGATAATAAAATTTTGCTTAACATTTTGAGCCCTTCACAAAACCAGATATTCGGTGTGCCTTAAAATACAAGATATACTGAGATATGCTAGTCTTCATGTGTAATTATTTTCCTGCCAGTATGACTGACAACCTCTGCGAAAAAAGTATAAATATTTTCTTGTTTAAGATCCAGTTCTAAGAGCTTACAATTTTCAGAAGAGAACAATAAGCTTTCAATGATGAATCCTCATCCAAAGAATCCAACAGGAAACTTCGTGAAAGGGGAGTTAAAGCACGTATCAATTTTATTCGTACTTTGTTCCCACGATATAGCCATGACTCATTAGTTAGGCGAGGAATCAAAGAAGGACTCAAGATTCAAGCAATCCTTGATAATTTACATGCCATATTGTCAGAACAGAGCTACATATGAATTCTGTAAAGTTATACCAAATAATAAATTTTTCACCCTACGAAAATAATGGAGTACATCTCCTAAATTACGAGAATGGATGGGAAACAGTTTGGTATGAGGCGCTTTTTGCGTACATTTTTCTCATAGTTACATGATACATATAACTGTAGGAGTGACGGATTCAAGGAGGGGCATAAAAATAGAAAAAAGAGATAGAAATAGTAATTATAAAGAGAAGTTTATTACTTCGAAAAACAATCAGGAAGTAGTAAGACAAACTAATAAAATCTGCGTGAAAAGACAATGAATAGGAATAACATAGACTTACTTTGCTTTTATACATTTCCATTGAGACGCGGGAACATGAGCGGCTGCGACAATTCGCTGTTTCTATCCTTGCACTTCACTTAAAATTTACATTAGAAAGGCGACCGAAACAGTGAAAATCATAAAACAAATCAAAAAGGAATAATTTGAGTTTGGAATATTGGAACTTCATTAGTACAACTTTATTGATGTTCTTTTAAAATGTGTAATAATAACATAGTACTATTCATATATAATCAGAAAATATACTACATATAGTCCCTTGGCAGGAAGAGTTTCTATTGAAAACTAAAAAGTTTCCGGTGATTGCTCGAGATTCTTCTCTGCTCGTGCATTTAGTGAAAGTCATATAACTTATTTTCGATCCAAATTATTTCAATATTACAACTCTTTTCCTCGCTTTTAACGCAACTGAATTAATCTAATTTTATACCCATTGTAGTTTTAAGTGAATTTATACCAATCTAGATTTCATGTGAATTTTCATTCAAATTATATCTAGTAAATCTGAAGCAGTGAATAGTATTTTTATCAGGAACCCTCCAAGTAAAAATTGGCTTAAAATACGAATGACTTCGAAAGGTTTTTTTATAAAAACTAATTTAGCTTAATCCCTTATTTATGTATAGGAATGTCTTAAATTACAGTTTCAAGAAGTTAGTTTTTTTTAATCCGGGGAGGGGGAAACCCAGACACCCTGGTATATTTCATTACGGGCCCCTCCCAAAATTAAATCCTGGATCCATCCCTAAACAGCAGTTGTCTTTAAACCAGTCCGTTTCATCCCCTGAGTTATCTTTCTTTTTCGCTCAATGTCTCAGAAGTATCAGACGTCTCATGAACCTTAATTATTAAGTGTTGTTTGTTTGCATTAGTTTGAAATGTTAGTGACCGCTGAGGTCTGTTGTGGTGTCGAATGCGGCTGAATCCCCGGTCGTACCACGTGACAACTGACGTCAACTACTGCGAAACCTGGGGATTTTCCGTTGTAGGACCGTAATGAAATGATTTGCATTTCTTTCTTTGGAGAAGTGTTTCCTCAAAGAGTGACTCATGTGATTTCTCCTTTCCTTACGCATGAAAAAAGAAGTTCTTTTTCATTTATCATTGATATAAATTAAACGTTTTCTTCGGTTATAAAACTGTACTATTATTTTGAGAGGAAATATTTCCTTCATTGTACCTACTGGAACAAAATTTTTTTCATGCATTTACTCTGATTATAGTTAGGAAGTTTTGGCGTTCGCTTGTACTATACATTTTGTATGAAAAATCTACGATTCCTACGTACTAATCACTGATTAACAGTCAACTCGCTCATTCTCTACAAGTACAGAAGAGTACTGCAAGTACATTACTATTTTGGAGGAGACAATTTATCAATATTACGACTTTGTAATATGATAATGGTACACGAAAACAATATAATTACCATTTTGGTTTATCAAACTCATTGTTTCCTTAAACCTCAAAATTATATTTTGTCTTATTCGATATAACGCATATCTTCAGAGAATATTAGTAAATTTTTTGTTAATGAGAGTTCCGAACGGAAAGGGTTGTCGTGTCTTTCCAAAAAAACCAGTTCACAATAAAATCACATTTTGATTCAGAAAGAAAAGAAAAACAAAGAAAAGACATTTCTGAGTTGTTGCTTTTTATAAGAATGTAATTTATAGTCGAGGCGATCATATTTTGTATACATTAAAAATTAAAACAGGGACTATTTCCTCTATATTAATCGTCCTTGTTATTCAAGGCACTACATATCTTGGGGTATATAATAAGGAAATTAAAGGAATAAACATTAATATCTCGTTCACACCAGTCTTTCACAAAGCTTAGTTATTGTCTACTTAGGAAATGGATCAGAGGAATTCGTTAATCAAGAGAACCTTCCTTGTATTTAATTTTCAATATGGGATTATAGGATTGTGTTTTCACTCGTTACAACTGCCATTGTTGATAGAATAGTTCCAAATTGTGACTATGAAAATATTTAAGGTTGAATTGCTCTAGCTCAAATTGTTAAAAGTATTACACTCAAAATATTTTACAAAGGCAAATGTTGAAATTTGGGAAAATCTCTGAGTATCTTTTTACAGCAATTCTAGGTCAATTTGGTATGCCTCTATCCACTCCCCTCTTCCATAGAATCAACAAGGATTCCGAAGTAACGAGATGAGGGAAAGATTGGAAACTAGGCAGCCCACTAGTTATTACAAATATTTTGGCTCAACAATTTTTGAACTGAAACTTCCTTTAAATCGGAACTCATGCCGAAAATCGAACAGCAAAATTCTGTTGGGGAAATGTTGCATAGGGAATGTGGGAGGAATGATGCAAACATCACGTGCGACGTCTCTTTTCCGAAATCTACGAAAGTTATTTGAACACACTCGAGATAATTATAACGATAAGATATGAAATTACCATCAGTGAATCAAGTCGATTCCGTCAACCCCAACCTTCGAGTTTGTAATACTAAGTATGCGTAATTATGCATTAATTATATATTGCCGAAAAAGTTTTTACCCCACATAGGAAAGCTATTAATAACTCAAATGTCAGGCGCGGAGGTAATTATCTCCTGCCACACTTTCATGACAGATAAACTAAAAACGACATATCATAAATGTGAACGTTATAGAACTTTGATGTTCTAGATCAACTTTTTTCAAAAAAGGTATAAAAGAGAAAAAAAATATTTTCATTCCGTATTATTTAAAACAATTATCTCCATTCCGTAATTGATTTTACAACACAACTGATTAAATGAATTTGTTACGTCAATAATTATCTTTAATTTATTCGTCAGCGATTGGGAAAAGTGTTACCAAGTATTTTCACTTATCATTTACTTCATAATTAAATCACACGAAACATTATTATGAAATGTTCAAAACACTTGCTTATTTTATTAATCTATTCAGAACAGCACAACGGGAAAGAAGAAAAGTGGTAGGTAAAAGAGGAAGAAGGTGAGTATAACACAACAAGTTTTAACTAGGAAATTATCATGATCGAAATAAAACGGCAAGAAGAACTGATAACTCTATATGAAACGATTTAATGTAGTGTAGTGCCTCATTAAATGCTATTGTACGATTAAATACGTACTAGTTGAACCTGAACGTATAATTCGCACACAAAGAAAAAATATATATTAAGATTATATTTAAAAAATATAAATGTACCAAATTGGTAGATCTAGTTCAATGCTTGACAAATTCGACTTACGTTATTCAAAACCCAAAACTTTTCTTAAGCACCAATCTGTAATTTGAATGGCGTCTTCTTTCAATTCTTCTTTTTTTTAAGGTCTCATTTATACGAAGCGACCTTTTTCGTGCATTTCGATGATCCAAAATTACAATATTTTTCTTTATCCACTCAAACGTCGTAATGGCGTTGAACATTAGGATGTAGGGTTAATGTTTGTTTATATGATTTTCTCTCTCCGTTTTTAATTTCCAATTATAAGGTATGTTTAAGGGTCGTATTGTAATCGGTATTGTAATCGTAATTGTAAAAGTATTGTAATCGGTCGAAGAAAAATTTCTGAACCTCTTCGGATCTATGCGAATTGGCTCCAGTAGAGTGTATTTTCAATTTTTTGCGATGATATCCAATGTCATGTATTTGTGTGAAGAATTTAGTTTATCCCATAAATCACGAATAAATAAATGAAATCAAACCAAAGTAGAAAATTGACTTTGAATAGATTGAGAATAGAAGCATATTCCTGGACAGCTCATTCCAACTTTTTTTACACGCCGTTTTCCACTTCCGGTTTCTTAAAATTCAATATTGGGGGGGTGGGGGGGAAATATAACATTTTTATTTCATTAAATTATGTGTACATATTGCTAAACAGCATTTCCGTACGTCACACCGCTTTTTAGATGCGGAGAAAAGTTATTACGCAAAAAAGAGTAATCTTGCCGGCGCCTTATTTAGATCAACCTATGAGGTAAATGCGAAGAGTTCAAGATGGAAGAAAATAATTCCTACAATCTGTAGGTGAATGAGCAGATACGAAATTTGGCAGTAAACTTTTTATGGTTGTGATGATAAATATTTTTATAGATATTGTTAAATTTTTAATATTTTTCTTTATTTTGTTATTTTATACATCTGTTAAATATGTTGTTTTTTAAATTTTCATGTTTTACTTTTTATTGATCAATTATTTTCCGACTTAGTTTTCTTGCTGTGTAGGTTTCTTACTACAATGATCTTTTTTGAAGAATTATAATTGGTGGGGTTCATTTCAGATTTTTATATAATGCAATCAGGTGGCAAGCCAGAGGGACATAATTTGAGCGTCAACCATGGCGGCCATGTATGATCTTACGACAACTCTAATTCAATTTATATTTTAAAGAATATTACGAAATATACAGTAACTTGTTAAAATTGAAGATTATACTCGTTCCCAAGTCCAGAAATTAATCTTGTAAAGATATCGTGTTTCGGGCAATCTGTTAAGACTAATGAGAGCAAATCGTGTTTTCACAGAATGTTACCTTCTAGAAATTAATGATTTGAGAATTATTTTTATACATATTAATGTATAATAAATGTATATATTCCTTATTCTTTATATATATTTACATTTACCGACCATTTACAGACATTTATTTGTATTATAATGAAAACGTAGTGAATATACGTAAATACTGACATATTACAATAAACGTCTGCTAATGGTCGATGAACAATTGACTACGTTTTAGAAATGAAATGTAGTGATTTATACAAGTTACCAATTGATATTCAGAGCAATGAATAATAAAACTGAAGGTACGAAGTAAATTTTGTTTCTGATTCAGCATTCGTCAGCGTAAAGTACGAGGAAAGCGATCGACGCGTAGTGAGTTCCTCGTATACTCATCAAGCGGGGACTCCCTCTCCTCCGTGTGACGTCAAGAAAGTGACCTCAGTCGAGGCGAGCAGATAAGGAAGGCAGAAAAGCAGGTGAATGGTTGCTAGTCTCAAGTATGAGAAATTCATCACCCGTTCTACATTGACGGGCAATCGTTTGAGGTGAAGAAGAATGGGGAATTTAAGGAGCGTCTGATATCACAAATGGAATAGGAAATAATTATTAAATATTATAACAATAAAATTGGAATGGTTCGATATGCTTATTTTTCTTCTATTAGTATTATAATACGATATAATTACTCACACACAGGTACGGGAAGTTCGGTATATTCACGTGAAAGAAAGAGTCTGTATCAGATTCGGGCTCTTTTTCGCAAAGAGTGGTTGACACGCCAAGACGATGAATATTAGCTTTATTACGAGTATAGTACTCGTGAACTAGACTGTTTCTTCTAAAGCAGGGGTGGGATTTTAATTATTCTGTCGTAACAAACATGACTACTTCATAAATTTATATGCAAGGGAGATGGAGAATTTTTAATTCTCCGAAGCAAGGTTTACATGAATTTCGGGGGTGAGATTTACCAATAATCCGAACTTTCCTCGATTAGATTCTAAAAGTTTGGATGCCCTGAACAGATTGGCCCCTAAAGATAATGCCGTATCGTAAATGATAATAAATATTTGCCAAATACACGCAGCGAGAAACGTGTTGACTTACAACGTTGATTAGAATTCGAAAAAACAACAACTAGAATTTGGAATGCATAACAGAATTTGCTTAGTTTGGAATTCAGATTATCAATGTGACAATTTCATTTGAGGTTGTCCTGAATAATAATAATAATAATAAATTTATTGTCAAAAAACAGTACAAACTGCGTATGACCACGCGGAGGACAATAAACTAATTTACTCCCCGGAACCCTAAAATTTTGGTTAAGTTGACAGTTTTTATTTGGGTTCCGTTTATCAGTAATGCCGTCGGATAAGGTTTACTTGTTTGTTCAGAGTAGTAATTATCAGTAATTATTAATCAGTAATGCATACGGGAAAGGTTTACTTGTTTATTCAGGGTTGTAGTGGTGGGCTGACAATTGTTTTGAATTCATTTGTCACGGAGTTATTGCAATACATAATAATTTTATTTAGTATCATAGGTACGTATTTTATTGTTTGTAATATACGATTGCATTTTACGTGTGGGTTGTCCCATTATCAAATCAAATTGATCATTTCCTCAATCTAATTAAGTTGAACAACGAGAAACGAGTTATAACATTTCGTTAATTATTGTAATGAATAATACAACTTTAATATTGCTAAAGATTTGTAATACTAATGAAATTTACACATTCTGTAGCGGTATGCATTTTTTGTAGTCTTTGGCTTCATAACACAGATATTAATGATTGAAAAATATTTTGTCCTTTCTTAGCTTCAATAATGAAGGGAAACATTAGGAAATGTCAAAAACTAATTGTGATACCACAATATAAGTAATAATCATTGTATAACGGTACTGATCATCTCAGAGAAAGTACATTACTCGAATGATTCCTGAATTCGACCTCGGTATAAGTTGATGAATCATCACATTTTAACCCATCTGATGCCTAAGACACCTTTTTTCAAAATTCTCAAAAATTTATCTACATGAACTACTAATTTCTTTCCCAATACATCCCTTTTTCGAGACCTCATTCTCATAAACGCATAAAACCATTCTTCATTGCATATAGATGTTACTGGAGAGCTGCTGGAGCTATTGTGTTTTTCTTAAGGCAGGCAGTTCGGTAAGTACGGGGTTCCGAAAGTTATCCACGACCACAGCAATTTCCACTTCCTTACACAATGAATGCCGTATTGCAAGAATTTCGAAAGAGCGAAGTACACAAAGGCGTGAAAGGGGAGGGGGTGAACACAAGAAAATTGTGTTCAGGGGAATGATTTGGAGAATCGGAATAGTATTTACTTATATCACATTTTGAAGGTCCCATCCAATTACCGCGATCATAATTGCCGAGACTCATATGTGGCTAACTTCGTTATCACTAATTATTTGTGCTATATATTCTTTATCATAAACTATTTACATGAGGAGCGCTTGATATGATTTTGCCTTGGAGCGCAAAATTATTAAATTCGCCCTGACCTTTAGGTTATTTGATTGAAGTAAATGAGATGGTGCTTGCTTGCTTCCGGAGAGTAAATTAGTTTATCGCCCTCCACATTGTCGTATATAGTTTGCAACTGTTTCTTTGTCAAATTATTAATTTGTAATATTGTTTTGAAATGTAAAGTCTTATTACTAATAGTTACATTCCCAAAGCGATAATGAAACCATCGTTTAATCATTCATTCGAATATGTAAATCTAACCCTCGAAATTCATGTAAACCTATGTTTTAAGAATTAAATAACCTAACTCTTCCTAGTATTTACACTTAGCGATTGTTAAGAGTAAATTCATTGTAAACATTCAAAACAGGGATATCATTCAATGTCCTAGCGTTTTAACCACTTCTTGCCAAGTCCAAGTCATTCAACCATTATTATCTATAATGTTGTTTTTTTTATTAGGACTTTATGGCTCACAGACGTCTAGGTCATTAGAGCTCTTTATAATGCTGTTATATGATAAATATCCATAAAACGATTCTGTCCAATCTACGATAGAAAAAGCTTCCTTCTCATCATTGACTCTTGCGATGTCGATGAATATATTGTTATTTGTCTAGATTCCATCCAGACGCAGCTCCTCACAAAATGTATCACGATGTGTCTAGTGAGTAAACTCACGTAGAAGTGAATCTTACTAGCACTCGTTACCCTGGTCCTTAGCTGATTGAAACGAGAAATACATATATCCCAGTTAATAGATTTACGAATATAATGAAAATTCATTAACTTTCCTATTCCTTGCATACTTTATATCGTCATTGCTATACTTCTTTGAATAATGATTGATCAAAAAGCAAAATTTATTAAACATATGATTATTATTGTTTCAACTTATTTATCACAGTTATATTGTTCATAAATTTACAATCTTGGAATGGTTGTGTACAATGTCTTCATCTTTCGGGAGCTTCATTGGAACTGATGGGATGATCCCTGGTTTGCTTCCGGAGAAAAAACTAGCTTATTGTCCTCCGGGTGGCTACAGGTTTTTTTCAAGACAAATTAATTCCTTTCTTGGTTTCGAGACTCACTTTTGCAAAATATGCAAGGGGCACTTGAACCGAACGTTGGATTGCAAGGAAATCCTTTTGTTTTTTGCAAGAAAAGATAGAGATGGTGATCTGGAGCGGTTTTTTTTTCCACTCTCTTAGGGTGGGAAAGAAAAGTTGTGTTACATCCCCTATGCAAGTCCACCGCTTTACGGGAAGACATTTTCAAATTACTAGTTGAATCTGTTCGATTAAGTTGCACATAGTCTAAGAATAAAAATTATTAAGATAATTTAAATGTATCTATAAGCTACCACGTGTAAAAATGATTCATGTGTGTGAAAATCTTTTATGATAAGTAAATGTGATAACTGAAGATTATACTTGAATGAAAAATGAAACATCGATATCACAGGAAACCCATTAATATGCTGAGGATAAGAATCTGAAGAAAATATTCGCCCCTTTCAATGTATATCAAAGTGAAAAATTACAAACCTCAGAAATTTATTTTTAGATATATGAATTAACATTTACCGACAAAAAAAAACGAAGTAATAACTCAATTAGTCCGTTAAGTACAGCGATAATTAAAAAAACACTATAACATCTGTCTTCCAAGCTACCTCTCAGTCGAACTTCATTGATAAACAAACAAGGGATCTTTCTCTTTTTGGACTGGTGAGGCAGAGTGTTGTTTGTATGTTTTATTGTTTAGGCATCATGTAATTCTACACCGTTTGATATGTATTTGGATATATATCAAGCACGATGAAATTATGTTTAACGGGTAGAACTATCAAGTACGCTATTTACTCGTCGTTCATAACCGGAAATGAAAGTCCTACACGGATAATGGTGGTTCATTTTTTTAATTACTTATCTTACCAGACTGTTAGGTCTTCGGAAGGAGGTTTGGAATACAGCACAGGTTATAAATATATTTATACATACATGTGTTACAATAAAATATTAAAAAATAATACAAACTTTGTCAAAAAATTAGTTGCAAACTGCATATGACCACATGGGGGATAATATACTAATTTAGTCTCTGGAAACAAGCAAGGGACTATCCGATCAAGGGCCCAAAGGCAGTGGCCGATTTAATACTTACAAAAAATTTAATAAAATACGTGCTGTTATCAATTTATTATTCCCAAATGAATCTTAGGTATAATGTGCTGTCTAAATTTGAGATTAATAATAACAAAACTATTAAATGACATTCCCACCTATGGAAAATCCGCGACTAACTGGAGGAAAACCGAAGAAAAACCCGGGTCAGGAAGGGGCTACAATGATAATGTATACAACCGTGCCAAGGTTGCGTACTGTTAGAAGTGAAGTATTATAAATAAAAAGGATAAAAAACAACGCACCTGAAAAAAGGACTTCAATTATTATCTAGAGTACTATAACAATGGCGTGACAAAGTATAAGAGAAATTAACATCACTTACATTATTAAACACTATATGTTATATTAAACACTATAAGCTAAGTTCGTTACAATATTACACTGATGAAATTGGAAGACAGTGTGACATATATTCATGTGATATTTTAATTCTACGGGGGATCGAAAAAATGTACGTCTCTTTTGATACGTTTTCAATGCGGAAGATATTTTCCTAGATCGAAATTTTGATCGGAAGGAACAGAAGAGATATTTTTGTAAAATTTCGAAACTATTCGTTGGAAGTAAGTTTGAATACCAAGTTCTATGAGTAATTGGGAGTACGAGATAAACCAAGGTGCTTTGACTATTTTATGAAGTATCATGTTCCGAAATATTTTAATTTTATTGATATTAGTTTTAGCAGCTGCGCCCCTTTTTGGGCTTGCGTGATATACTAAAAGTCACGATACTTTGCCTAAAATTATTCAATATGGCTGCCTTACACAAATTGCCAACCTCTACGAATGGAGACGTAAGGAAGATGAGAATTTCAATAAGGGGTATCTGGTGGACTCGTTTAGTGGCTACTAACAGTCGATGTTGAATATTCTGCTATGAGTGTATCATATGAGAGACACGGAAGGAAATGTTGGTTCATTGAAAACGCGTCCCCAAGGTTAGTTTGGCAGATAGGAAGGCTACTTTTGTGGAGACATCTTTATCGAACTACTTGAAATCGTGTGATGCGACCGGAAATAGATCGTCTGAAATCCCCAGGCGGCTACACTGGGTTAGTTCAGGGAGTAACAACTATAGCAAGACATGAATCAAAAGCATTAATCATTCTGTACAAGGGTTACAAAAGTTATACAAAGCATTGTTTTCATGGTCTGAATTTTATACTAGGTTATAACTATTGCCAATGAAACTTAACTTCACGCACACTTAAATTTTTTTTGCAATCGTCGACATCTGTCTCTCCCGAAGACATTTAACACTTTGAAGATCTGTAATATGCGTATTATAACCCACGTATAACAGTGACCATACAAGCATCATATCTGCCTTACACAGTAACAAAAAAGGGTGAACGGCATTTGTCCGAACTCAATCCGATGAGTCGTGAAAGTACAGAAATGAAGAGTTTCGCTACCTGGTAAGCAGTTAGTGAATTCATTATTTCACATACCTTAGCGAAAGAGGTAAAAAGATTCTGTTCTCACGATTTGTTCATTTTCATCATTCTGCATTAGTCATTCAAATTCTGGACCCATACAGTGGCGGATCTATGGGGAGGGCTAAGGGGGCTATAGCCCCCCTTCCCCCGTTCGATCAGAACTCTTAACAGATAAAATTGAAGTTAATAAATGGCATACTTTGTAAAAGTGTTACCAGATTAATACTTGTTATTAGTTATAATTGTTATTGTTATTAATAATATAATTTTCATTGTTATTAATAATTTAATTTTCATTGTTATTAATAATATAATTTTCATTGTTATTAATAATATCAGATTAATAAAACTAATAATACCAGATAAATAACATTAATAACACCAGATTAATAACATTGTTATTGTTATTAATAATACCAGATTGATAATTGTTAATTATTTTTATGCATTTTATTTAAAGAAATTTTTTATAAAATTTGTGTTGTAAACCCATAATTTTTACACACATTTATTAAAAATGCTACCCGGATAGTACCCCCCTTGATTAATGTCTAGATTCGCCATTGATTCCATATAGTAATAAAATATTGATTTCATAGATAAAATACTTGTTAATTGAAATATTTCGGGAAAATCAAGCTTTTGCCACCGGTTTTCTGATGAATTCCTTTGTATCGATATAAGCGACAGTTTCTTTTTATGATATTCAAAATCAAAATAATAATTTTTATGGATCTCTACCGTAACTTCTTTAAACTAGCAAAAAAGATCACTTTACTACTCTGTTGTTTTGATTAAAATAGAACAACTTCCGCAATTTCTTTGCAGTATTCTGTATAGTTGATACATTTGTTTATAAGATGAAATAAAAAGGTATTGACATTTTCAACTCAACCCACTAATATATGTTCCCTTAGCATGATTTTCCTCATACAATGCACATGCGCGGGCATAAATGATAGCTTTTGTACTCCTTTGAGATAATTGATTTCCTGAGAAAATGATCTAGAAAGTTGACCAGGAAATCATTTAGTAGATACTTGCAAACACACTAGTCATTAAATGATATTTATTCCCGTAACATATTTATTCAAATCTTAAACATCAAAAACAGATTAACATTGTTTCAAGAATCAGAACAAAGCTAAGTATTACATTTAAATGGCAATCTAGAGAAAAATGAAGTTGAAATGTGACTCGCCTTTGCGTTACGCTGGATATTGTCAGAGCTTAGTCATCGATAGTTCATTTCCGAGGATTCTTTTAATTACACGTTACATAATACGAGATGAGAAAAAACTAACCTCATTTCCACATCCATGAAACTAACTGACAAACTATGCAGAATGAATTTTAATCAGCACAATATTCAGTGCTTATTTTATACTAATTGGTCCTCCGTTCATTTTTGTTGCTGTTATGATAAAATTTTCTTCTTCTAGCGTAATTAATATGCTGGTTGAATTCAAATTTGCTCAAAAACTAAAAGAGCAAGAAATTCAGAAGTAGCGCTCTTAATTAGCAAAAAATGAAGTTTTTGATTTTGCCATAGTCTGTCAGCTAACTTAATGGTTTCAACCTCAACAGTCAGAATAGGAAAGAAAAAAGGGGGAAGAAGGGAAGGATTTATTTATGTTTTCGGCGAGGTTCGGCGAGCTAAGCTCTTACACCTAACCATGCGCCAGACCTCATCGGTGTGCACCCGGGAGTGTGCACGGCAGGAAAAATCACAAGTCTTCGGATATACATGTATTTTGTCACGTTTGATTTACATGTAGACTTTCTGAGAGAAACAATAGCAATAGAATATATATGCAATGTGAGAGCGAGAGATAAGTGGAATAGATTATTGGTGTTTAATATTATAGTACACTGAGTATTATGGTGTAATTATTACCTTCGTCTCTGAACAAAGAGTATCTTAAAGGGGGGAGTGCGTGACCTTACAATTCCCTTAAAAAAGGAAGACGGGCACGTCTATTCTGTTCATTTAATATTATGTTTCATAACACATTTTTTTATAATGTTTTCATGATATATTGCTTACCGAACCTTTTTCTAGAACAAAGTTCAAACAACTTTGTCGTTTCGTAAGTAAACCAAAGGCAAATCTTTTTGATTGGAGGATAGTCACTCGCGGAAACGTGTCCCGGGTTTCATCAAAGCCGTTCTCGAGAAAATTTTCACAAATAATAAATACATGTAAAGATACAAGTATTGTTCTCTTAATAGTTTAGGATTCCAAGTGCAGCTTATATTATAAATAAATTTTATTTTACTTTGTCAATTTCGTTTCTCCGAAAAGATCTTTCGTATCTTCCTATTGGCTAAGCTATCAAAACTTCATTTGAGGGAACAACAAAAAATTTTCATTGAGTGACTTCAGTCTAATACAATATCTTGAACCATTTTAATTATTCACTGGGTTTACTATTCTTTAAAAAGTTTAATTTTGTGAATTAAATTTCAATTCGTCTCGATTTAATCTGCATCATCGTTTTTTAATATATATTTTAAGTCTTAATAAATGAAGTTTATGATTTTATCAGATCCAAGATAACATGACCGAATGTGGACTTTTGTGATTAGAAAAATTTTAACGTAATTTAAGTTTATGGAAATTAATTAATTGAATACTAAGTAATTACTTATAGCTCTTCGTGTAATTTATAAAGTGCTTATAAATTAAATTAGCTATTCAAAAATTTCACTATTGCTCATTATTTGATTTCATTATTCTTACTTACCTCACACATGTTTGCGAGAAAATAAATATATTTTCCATTTCTTTAAATATTGTCTTAAACCTAGAGTTCGTTGTGTTTTTAATAGCAAAAATATTGTGTTTGTTCCATAAAATATAAGAATTACTTCTTAAACCCGGACACAAAAAATCTTATACGGGCAATCTCTTCACTTTTCATATGAGCGATTTTCAAGGCTGTCAGAGCTGGAACATCTTGACCGGTTATCGTAAGATAAAACATTATAAGATATCGATGCATATTTGATCCAACGATCTTTGTAAACCTTCATACGCAGGACCGATAAGGCCATCTGGCAATTTTGGCAGATGGCCATATCGGTCAATTAAGTAAATAAATAAATAACTTTATCGTCAAAAAAGCAGTACATACTGCGTATGACCACGTGGAGGACAATAAAATAATTTACTCTCCGGAAGCAAGCAAGAGACCATCCCATCTATTCCGATCAAGGGCTCTAAGGCACAGGCGGATTCAAAAATTTCAGCAAAAGTTCCTAGATAAGATAAAAAGATAGTTACGTGTTGTAATACTAATAGAATATCAACATATTTGTAACTTAACACAAAATAATTATTTTACATGTACGAATTATTATCGAATTATAGATTATTCTGAGTATAGTGTTTAAAAATCATAAGAATTAAATTAAAATACCAAATTCACGATTTCTTGTTTCAATAAACGCGCCCCTAGACAAAGTCTAGAGAACGAATAAGAAATCCGCCTCTACCCGAAGAAAACTGGAGAATAACCCGGGTCAGGATGGAGCTACAAATTAATGTACACATCCGTGCCAAAGTTGAGTACACAAAACTAAATTAATATGAGCCATCAGACAACACAATCACGCAGGAAAATAATTTTTGAAATTGTTATAAGTCATTTAAAAAGTACAACAGCAATGGCGTGATAAAGTACAATACGGATTTAACTTTTATTAAAATCAATAAATTCTTTTACAGTGTAGAAGCACTGGTGCAGGAGGTAGTTTTTAACCGCGGATTTGAAGAGATTTAATTTCATAATATCTTTCATATTTTTGGGCAGGGAATTATATAGAACGATTCCCGAATGATATGGTCCTTTTTGGCAAAGAGTGGCTGATACTCTCGGACGATGAATATTATTACTATTGCGAGTATTGTGTTCGTGAACGAGACTGTTTCGTATGAAGCAAGGGTGGCACGTCAGTAATTCGATCTTAACAAACACGACAGTTTCGTAAATATAAATGCAGGGAAGTGTTAAAATATTTAATTNGGGGGGGGGGTGAGATTTACAAATGATCCGAACTATCCTCTTTTTAATTCAAAGTTTGAATCCTCTGACCGGAATTACCCCATAAGATAATGCCGTAACGTAAATGGAAGTAAACGTTTGCAAAATATACGCAACGGGAAATACGTGGACGAACTACGTTAACTAAGATTCGGAATGCGTAACAGAATTTGCTTAATTGGGAATTACGTCTGCCAACGTGACAATTCCATTTGAGATTGCTTTGAATATGGAGACCTAAGAATTTTGTATTCGTAACAGTAAACGTTATCACACCTTTGAGAAGCACTTGAATAAAAACAATACGAAGTATGCTAGGTCCGCTAAGTTTAATATACCTTACGAAACGTTTTTAATGTATTTTCCACTGAACACACACAAAACAAACAAATTTTTACACTACAATAAAGGCAGGAACTAAATACAACAACTGAATCACAAAAACTCGAGAAATATGAAATAATTAAAAGAAGATTAAACTGAAAAATATAGAGAGCTCATTCACAACCGTAGCTAACGCCAGAAACAGGCTAGCCAATGCTAAAGGACATCTTAACCGGTCAGGAGTAAATTTACATGAAATATAAAGTAATCGACAATGGAACAAAATAAGTTTATCAGCCCAATAAAATTTTTAGATATAATTTTTGTTTTATGCCACAACCTACGAGGATAATGGAATTTCGTGATTGCAAGAGTAACCTAAGTCCTGCAATTGGTTTTATGTCCTGTTCATTACTTTGTTTTGCGCTCTATTATTCGTTTGCAGTTTCCTTTATATTTATTTTTAAATACAATAATTCACATTACCGAGTGCGAGAGACTTAAATTATGGTATATTCCTTAAAAGGAAATAGGATGCACGACGGACTTAGAAAAAAAGGTCATAACAAAAATTCTTTCCATCCAGGTTAATATTTGTACTTTTTTCCAATATTAGTATTTACGTATCTTATCGAATCAGATAATATATATCTTATATATCAGAAAAGATAAAGCTTGAAAAAAATCTTGAAATATGGTAGTGATTCGCGCATCGGTCTCGCTTTCTTGCTTGACCAAGACCCAACACCAAGAACAACTATTTGATGCAAGACCAATACGAAGACTAGTAGCAAGAAGACGACGCTAGAGAAATACTATGCCTGAAAGATTTCGAGAAAAAGCAAGACTCTTGCAAAAATAATCTTCGTAATAAGGTTCATCGACCTGGCATGACCACTTCAATAGAACCAAATGAAGGCTAGATCAGACTTTTTGGCTATTGATTGATTAAATAATTATCGCAAAATAAGATTTGATCGTAATTGTTTATAACAAATTTATGATTCTGCTAGCGTGATATGAACGTGTCAGAATCACAGTGGAAATAATAAGCAGATCCAAATGAAAACGAATTGGGGAATTTTTTACTATTTCTTGGAGAAATAATTACCACAGTCATGATTTTGATTGTATTTGTTAATAATATATTCATAGTTAATATATTATAATTCATATAAAAAAGTCAATAAATAGTCGGGAATCCTCAATGATCTTCCTTTGATTCCATTTGGTTCTAACAAGTTGATATCAAGCAAGCAGAACCACGAATTTTGTATGAACAAATGCTCTTAATAAATCATGTTTACTTTAATTGTTTAGTCAATAAATAATCATAAGTTCCTGACTAATTTCCATACCAATACCAGCAAGGTCCGCGAGACAAAAGTCAAGAGTCTTGAAATATGAAAAATTTCAACGCACAGGACCAAACCAAGAGCAATCATGTTGTACTAACGTTTATTGTAACAACACGAACAATCGTATTAGAGCAAGACTAAGATTTGGTCTTCTTTGCGAAACACTAATAGATTTTTTTGTGGGGCTTTAAGGGCTCGTCAACACAGACACAGAAAGCAAGAGAATGTTCGTCACTACTAAGAGGGTAAGTACTCTGTCTCCCCATTAGTAAGCGTTGGATCGAAGAAAAATTGGAAACTGATTGACAGAAAAGAAGAAAACAAAAATGTATGTAAATGTATATCATTGTAACTCCCATGCAACGCATGGAGAGCAGTTAGTCGTGTTATATAACAATATTGTCAGAATATTGATTATGACCTTTATTTCGAAATATTTTCTCTGGCCTAGGCAATCTCATTAATACCATACTAATAATTAACTTGGAATTCAGAGTTATTTTAATAGTTACGAATTATAAAAACATATTTTCCGAATAATTTAAAGATTTGATAATAGTACATATTTGTAGAATATTTCTATTAAATACAAATATGTTGATATTCCGTTGATATCATTACATTTGGCTAACTATTTTATTCTTATCTTAGGGGGGTACAGAATTGATAAATTCGCCTCGGTTTTAGGACCCTAGATCGGAATTGATGGGTCTCTTGCTTGCTTCCGGAGTGTAAATTAGTTTATCTTGGTCATACGCAGTTGTAACTGCTTCTTTGATAGTAAATTTAAATATTTCATTTAAAATATATCTACAAAACAGAGTGTTTGGCGAACACGGGGCCCCGAGCTGAGTCTGGCATTACTTCCACTTACTTGTGCCATGCTCCTTCCTTTCTCTTTTCTGACCTCCCTTGGTCACCTCTTGTTCTTTTCGATCCCGACGCTTTTAGGGCCAGGGTATCTTTCATTTTCCTCTTTCCTCTTCTTTTTTTTTAAAGTTTTTAGTAAAGTCATGTGATACGTTGGAATTTGTGTTTTGAGTTGTAATGCAGGAGGGTTTTTAGTGGGTATGGCTGAGTCATTCGGCGAGTCCCACACGCGGGGAGAGTCATGTTGGCTCTCCCTAGTGCGTAACTGCATTTTCCCTACCTGTACAAGTTTTAAGGGCTCTAATGACCTCGCTGTTGACGAGCCCTAAAGCCCCAAAAAAAAAAAAAAAACAGAATGATAAGTGGATCCAACATTTGATTTCATTTCTAAGTTGAATAATGTTTTTAATGTTTAGCAGATCCCAAAATACTATTTTTTTCACATAATGTACTGTACAATTTATTTTATATATATAACGCTGTGTTTTACGTTTCTTTGTGTAACGACAATCCCATTCTTCAATTCGCAGCTTGGTAGTGTGGTGAACGAAAGTGTCGCGTTTGGATCGGAGCTCGCAGTCAAAAGATGTAAACAGATATTGTTCGTACGTCATCACGTGCCAATACTCCTTTTGAAAGTCCACACAGGATGGACTATCTTCAAGCTATTATTGATGACAATAAATTTAACCAAGTGCCAAGTGAGACGTCCTCACGTATTATCACAGTAAATGTGAAAAATAGTTTATATATTTTGAAGTGAAATGTTGTGATCATGATAAAGCAATACATGAAGCCATGCGGGTTATTATTTTTCGATTTATGTTTGCTACACTTCCAATTTGTATTGTTTTCGTCATTTCATCAAAACAAAAGATATCATGAAAATGGACATTTGTAGGCCACATTTATAAGAATACAAGTTACTCAAAAGTTCTAACCATAAACGTGTTTTAGATACAGTTCCAATATCTCAATAATACGCAATTCAACTACAGGATTAAATTCGCTTCATTTACACCTAAAAGGATAACATACCTGAAAATCGAGATATCCGAACTTAAATTTACTTCACAAATCAAAAATGCTTTTAAATATTCTCGTATGTGCTGTAATATTCAATTATTTTTAGGGGGAGGTTCTAGGAATCCTGAACCCTCATTGAAATGGTTTTTCTCACGCCTATGTCCGTAGCAGTGTCTTTAATAATTTAGTTGCGTATGATAACGTGGGAGACAGTACTTTACTGATGAGGCAAGTAAGGGACCATATCATCAAGGACAAGTTAGTGGCAGATTTAATATTTCTAAAAAAAATAACAAATATGTACTATTATCAATTTATAATTACCAAAATAAATCGTAAATAACAATAGTATTGACGACACTCCTATCCCAGACTATTGGACCTGTATGTGAAACTAGCTCTAATCGAGAAACACGAGGATCGTGATGGGTAATAAAACCGGGACCAGGAAAAAGCGATTCAAATGTTTGATGAGGATTGTTTAATGACGGGGCAAACGAGGTCAGTTGGATACAGATCTGAGAGTGCAGTTGTCGTACCATGTACGTTACACCCAGTCGTTGCAGCTCTTTGTCCTTCAAATTCCTAGGAACTCCCTGAGGCAGCTTCAGCTTTTTGTTTCTGTTGCAAGTGCGAGTGGAAAGGTTCAGAAGCTGTCACTGTGACAGAAGGCTGTTCCAGAGCGAAAAAAGGTATTCCTTGAATAATTGTGGCATTATAACTCTAGGGCACTATGCAAAAAAGCAATGGATGGATGTTTTCTTTTTGTGTACCTTGACTTAACCCATGAATTGAAATACCTTGTAAGTTTAAGGAGGTTTGAAAAGCAAATAACAGAAGAACTCCGATTAACCGTACCAACAGGAACCGGACCCAATTCAATACCCAGATAATTAGGTTTCTTTGAAAAAAGGTTATGTTTAATGCAAAAGTAAGAAATATCATGTTTTTAAAAAACAGAAATAAATAACAATATAGAGTTTTCAAAATATTAATGACATAATGGGTCTATATTGTTTACAGTTAGCTCAGTGCAGGAAAAAATAGCAATAGTTTAGGGTACAATAGATAAGACTACAACAATATTGTTCTCACATCAATCCGGATAATTAACTATGCATGTGATTGGAGTTCGGATAATTGGAACTCTACTGTACATTAAAACTCAATATGTTCAGAGATATAAAATTTCAAAAACCGGAAGTTCGTATATAATTTACAAAAAGAAAAAATATTGAGAAGGATTAGATATTTCCAAATTTCGTGTATATCGCGAAGCGCAATGTAATTAACATTCAATTTTAAACCAATACATTTTTCTAGATACTTTAGACACTGCGCTTATTAACACAGAATAATTCGACTTTCTCTGAATTTAACACTCCCCAATAAGATGTCAAGTTTCCGCCCACGATCTTTAGGTTACCCTCACTTACTTGGGGTATTGAGGTATCTATTTGGAGAGTAGATCGTTTTTTTGTTTGTTTTTTTGTGCCTTAATTCCCGCCTACACAGTCATGGAACGCTGTAATGTAATCGTATAGAACAGGTCTCGTCACGTAAGCCGATCGGGAGCAAATAGCTCTGAGGAGCGGCAGGGCAAACAGCTGGAGCGCACAAAAGAGCATCAAATTTGCATTGAGAGTCTGAGAATTCGCACTAAAATAACCTTGTAGAGAGTACCAAGACATTAGGAAAAGTTAAAATCGTAGAACTGAGAGCTTGAAATAAAAAGAAGGAATATGAAAATACATTAAGTACCAAACTAGGAAGACACCATGTAAACACTACTCGGGGAGCAGAAGCAAAATAGAAGCTCATCAAAGAGACGATATTAGAGGGAGCAATAGAAATGTGTGGAGAATGTAAATACCAAGTGGGAGGGAACGAAGAGGTAAAGCAATGGATAAAAATAAAGAAGATGACTTCTTCTAAATTCCTAGAATCTAGATCCCAAGAGAACTGGGGAATATATTTAAAGGCCAGAAATGAAGCAAAGCTAGTTGTCAAGATAAATCGTGAGAAGATTTTGGAAATGAAGAGGAGAATAGGCACCACAGCAGTAAGAAAGGTTTCTGGCAGCTGGTTAAAGGTATACAGGGAAATCGTAAAAAACCTTTAAAGAACATCCAGAACAGCGAGGGAAAACTGATAAGGAAGAGAAAGGAAATTATGGGAACGTCGCGGCTGTACTATGAAACCAAATATAGAAAAGAGTTCACTGAACACCCAGATGAAGGGAGTGAGAGACACGAAGCTGGGTGGTCCTTGATGGAGGCCTAGACTAAAGACATGGTAGGTGAGAGACAGCAGGTAGTCCCTACAGAAGAGAATGTTGGCATAACAGAACTAGAAGTAGAGGAAGCCACAAGAAGAATACGAATCGGAAAGACATCAGGACCTGATGGCATTGACCCAGAAATGATTAAGTGCAGCGGACCTACAAGTAGAAATTGGATCGCTTCTTCGTTCCAGGAAATATGGAACGTAGAGGAAATATCCCGAAACTGGAAACAAAATATTATACTTCCCATTTTCATGAAGGGCAGTCCCATTAAATGTGAAAACTACCGTCCAACTTCTCTATCGTCTAGTGTGAGCAAAGTCTTTTCTAGAATTTTGGAACTCGGGTTAACGAAGGAAGAGGAAGGAGAACTATCTGAAGAACCGTGTTCATTTATACCTTACCACAAAACACAAGACCATTCCATCCCTTGCTTGTTTCCGTAGAATAACTTAGTTTATTATTCTCCACATGTTCATACGCAGTTCGCAACAGCTTTTTTGACAATCCAGTTTATTTATTTACTTTATTATGTTTTTGTAATGAGCTATTCTAGTAAGAGTGATTTCGACTTTTTTTTTAATTTTTCGACAACGAAATGTTAAGTTACATTGTTGAATAACATGATTTTCTAGAGTTTTTAATTAGCCTTCAATTATGGTAAAGTAGAATGTATTGTTCATAATTAGTTTGTTTTTTATATTTGGCGCTGCTGGCTTTACATTAAGATGACATAACCGATATTTTTATAGAAAATATAGAACCTTAAAATCTTAATAAAGATTCTTAATTAGCCTGTAAAATCTTTTAATTTGAGCTGTGGTTTCGATTGTTAACACAACTCAAAATCTCTCCCCAAATTCTCTTATAGTACAGTTGTCAGAAGGATGAAAGAAGCTAATAATTGGCAGGGTGGTAGTGTTTGAAGGGTAGAATATGGAAACCCAAAAGTTCGGGCTGAGGGGTCACCGCAAGAGGATGAAAACTACCCCTAAACTTTCAAATGCTTTTTTAAAATGAAGGACTGAATTTTCATTAAATCTGACTAGGGGAAATGAAAGAACGGGAAATTTTACACAAAAAACAGTATTTTTTTCGTCTTAAAAAAAATGTATATCATAATTTTAGCACGTCATTACCTCGCGAAAGCGCGCGAACTCAAATATTTGAAAAAGAACGAAGTCATTCCCCTCTCTACATGTGCGAATCGTAAATAATGGATATAAATAAATATTTATGATGTGTTGTCTGAAACTACAAGGTTCAAGCTTTGTTTGGGACATTTAAGCGAAAAAAAAGTTGTTTATTTAACTGATAATTGTTATTGCAAATACAAAGGGGGTGGATATCTGGTAATTCGTATCTCAAAGAGTAACTACTCAACAATATAGCACATCCAGGATGTATTTTTTTCCTTGTACCCCAAGTTACGAAATCCCATACCGTTACTCGTGAAATATGAACCTCAATTTTCTTACTAAGTGTTTCTTTATACACATTTTTCACTACGTTTGAACACCCTCATGAGTGAATTAAGATTATGTCGTTTTGATCACATATTTCAATATGTTACATGTACCATATTGAAGTGCACATTTAAATCTATCAAACACAAGTTTAAACTTGATAAAAGACGTAGGCAAATTCAAAGGAGACAGCTTTTTGTTTGAGTTTTGACGAAAATGCCGAATTTGTTAATATCTCATTTATTAAGTAAATAAAAGGAATATGCCGGCATTCCTAGACGGAATTCAAAAGGAGGTTCTTAACTACAAATTCTATGTACACAAAACACACCTGGATGCTACTATTGTTAGGAAATATGGCTCGAAGATCAGGTAAAAGAGAAAGGGCTGAGACTCCGGTTTGTGAATGAGGGTCGGTCATTCTGGATACGTGCAATCACGTTTACGCCGACCGACGCTGGCAGACACACGAAAGCTGCATGCTGCCGGTACGACTCCATTTTGTTGTTTATAACAAATAAATTAAGGTAATTAATGTCGGATCAGTGTAATATTGAAATAGAAAACCAGTGCAGAGAGTTCTGTGCCTTGTTACACTGTGTCAACCTGATCTGGGAGTGATAGTACTTGAAGGTTTATTCTTATGCGGTAGTAAGTAATGAAAATTTCATAATATAATTATAACTACCTAGCTTTATTATTCCCAATTCAAGTGGGGTCGGCGAATGGGGATGGATATGATACTTCGTTCTATGTTGCTGGAGAATACCAGGGTGCCGGATGCCCTTCCTGCCGCACCTCCCCTGAAGCGGTGATGTGAATGACATGGGGGTGAATGATTATGAGTGAATGTTGTGGTGGAATGATAGGCAGGGGAAACGGGAGACACCCCGAGAAAACCTGCCGCGAACACCGCTCCGTCCACCACCTCGGATTCTACTTGGATCATCCCCAGAGGTAGAAGGCGAGCGCGTTAGGTACTACGCCACGGATCGCCCCTTCATAATATAATTATAAACAAATATCAATTAACAGCACAAAACAGCCCATGAAAGTGATCATGGAACTTTTTTTTCCTCCCATGTTTATTATGACAAGATAGAACATGACAAAATGACATTGTTATTATGACAAAATAGAACTAATTATTGCATCTCTGTTGAGAACCTCGACAATTGAAATAAAATGTTGTTTTTTTCCTGAATAACACAAGAAAGATTTTTCAAGGTGGAAATGTATATTCAATAGTTTCAGACCAGGTGAACAATGAACAAAATTTTATGTTGTGAAACTTGTCTGATAGAAGGGAAGCTCCATGCATTAGGTTATGATTGTGAACCTCGACGTTTATTGTCCAATGGCTCTTTTTCCTAGTAAATTTGCAAAATAACACTTTCCAAGGTGGAAATGTGAGTTTGTTAGTTAAAGTGGAGACCAAGAATGTACAAATTGTACATTTTCCTGCAAATTCCTATGATAAATTAATTCATATTTTACCCACTCGGGAAGATTTTGGGGTGAATTTCAGCCCTTCACAAACATTCTCACTACCTTACTTCAACAAAATTCAACTTGTAATTTACTGCAATCAACAGACGCAAGTAAACACGATTTTGTTTCAAATTTTAAGGGGAAACCACCCGTATGTGAGGGGTGTTCGAACCTCACGTGAATCGTAAGTCAATTCTTAAGGATATGAAAGTATTTTATATTAGTTATCTAACGATTTTCACGATAGAATTGAACATATACGATTTTTGTGGCGAATTTCACCCCTTCTCGCCATCCTACCCTGAAAATATCCAATGGGAAATTTACTACAATGGGTGGAACACATTTTCCCGTCGTTATTTTTCATCTATCTATTTTACTTAATATTTCTCACATTTTTTATTATAAGGGTTGTTTCTACCCTTTTAATACCATTATCCGACGGAATTATCCCTTCATCAATATTTTCTGTCATTACTAAACAGACATTTTCAAGTACCCTCAACTGAGCCTCGGGTACACTCGAAAAAAACGAACATTTTAATGTTTAAGGGTGAATTTCATCCCTATTTATGAGGTGGCTGACCATGAAATTAATTGCCTGTCGATTATTAAGGCCGTAAAAGTATTTCAGATTAGTTAAGTGATGATTTTCATTATTCTGGGAGGAAATACAAATTTTTCAATTTTAGGGGTAAGTTACACCCCTTTGAGGTCACCCTTATCACGAGTAATGGAATTTAAATATTCTACATGCCCCAAAGTACCCCTATGTAAAATTTGAGCATCTTTCAACAAAATTCCAGGCCCAGTCCATTTTTCGTCTCTGACAACTGTACGGTCAGGTGGAAGAGCGGGTCTCGGCCGGAACCTCACCATAATACATAAAATAAAATAAATAAGCGATGGCTACGCTAACTGTAGGAACGTGATAGTTTGACTTCGACACAAAAATAAATTTTTAAAACGCAAAAGCTACATGAAATTAGAATTCATTGTACACTATTACATGCAACACTTATCACTGTGAGCGAGTTTTAGAAAGTTATTTTGCTGGTCAAAGCTGGCTTTTTAAACGTCTGATTTATATTAGTATTATTAACTACTGCAAAAATATTAATATACTATGTAACTTTTACGTAATTACATAGAAATGTGATTCTCATGATTATATTTTGTTCATAAATTATTTAAAAAGTTCTAACCCCTTCGAGCAGGGGGCAGGTGGTCGGTTTCAGCACCGTCGGTGCACATCTAAACACAAAATAGTTGTACGGTGTGCTGATTAATGCACTGTCTCCTATATAATGCTTATTAATAACTTTTATTTTGGGAAAATTATCCACTGCATTAACTGTCGATAACATTCCCGAAATGAAGATTGAAAACAAAGAGAGATCGAGTTAATAACGAAGTGTACCACCCGGGCGCAGAATCAGCACTTGAATAAGTTCTGTGGGATTTTCCTCCTGTTATAGGATTTTTTTTCTGTAGATATGTCATATCAGTATTATTTCTGTTGTAGTTGTTGAAAACCATAAATAATATTTTTTATTTAGATATCTAGTAAGAGGGAGGGTATATATCGGTGAATAAATGAGTCTTGATGTCTCGATATTACACTGCACTGCACAATCTCATAAATTACACATCTCACTATACGTCATTTACTTCCGTTGAGCACATCCGGTAACTGTAAAAACATGCTTAGCGAAAAAAAGTCGGTTTGCGGCGGCGATATTGTGTTAGGATTTTTTGTGTATTATTTACATTTTTTACAATTTTATTTTCTAAATAATGGCAAATTATATTTTTGAGGTGAGAGCATTACTAACACAGTAAAAATTTGTGCAGTTTCATAGTTGCGCTTATAGCAGTTCAGAGATTTTTTTTCTCAGGATTCAAGACTTTAAATTTAATTATGGGTATTTGCGTGTGAACTAGTAATATGTAATTCATATTCATTTTAATACCCTCAAAGTTTACATATCTTTCGAGATACCTAAAGAAAGAAAAAATTGGACTTCACCTCCAAAATATTTCAAAACCCAAATTTTGATTGTCGTATAAGTGACAAATTTCTTATGATTTGTCGATCAAGAGTTTCGTTATCTGTCATTTGTTTTCTTTGACCACCGTGGTGGTCGTTATCCTTTGTTTCGAGAGTCATCAATTGGAACCAGTGGCGGCGATAGCGGGTCCGCAGGACCTGCGGTTCGGAGGAGGGGGCTCCGGGGTTCTCAGGGCCCCACCACGGTAAGAAAATTAAATTTAAATTAAATTAAATAAAAGAAAAAATTAACAAATTTCACAGGTTTCCCGACTTGATAGAAAATGAAGAACAATTAATTAATGACGTAAATGTATTTCTTCAGCATAACAATAGAAACTAATTTTCATTAATCAGCTTTGTATTGAACATATGATTTAATTTAAATTAGGTATGCATTTATACAATTTGTTGTTACTTATATTTTGGTACCTCAGACAGGAAGTCAAGTTTAGTGGGTACGCGTAGATTGGGTTGTTTGCTACTCCCTTTCTGCGCATTGCAACAAAAGCGTTGGAAATATCAGTGTAGGAATTCAAAGAATTCTGTTTTGTTTCTTTTGCCGGCAAAGAAAGAAATCAGGCAACGAAGGAAACAGTTAGACAGACATCTAAATAAACCATGAAAACAAAGAATTTTGAGTAAAATTATTAATAGTAACAATAAGAAATAAAGCAAATTATGTTTTATACTGACTGTGATTTAGTAGTTCGTTTAACGTATATGTGATAAGTGTGTGTAAATGTGATAAGTGTGTGCGGGCGAGGGGGGGGGGGCGAATCCTTACCGCCGCCACCGATTGGAACATCAACTTCCCCACATCCTTCCTTGTCCGTCATGTTTTCCCTGGTGCGAGTCAGAATTCTCCGCGAAAAAGGCGCGTCCTACGAGCTATGATTGATGCGTGTAACTAACTCGTTGTGTGCCAAGTTCCTGCTCGCCAAGGTCATTCGTGTTGCGATTGAGAGCGTTGGACTCAAAGAAAGACGTAGATTGAGGTTACACAGAGATAATTATGAACAAATGCGAGTGCTCAGAATTATGGTACAATTTTTTTAATTTGAATCTCTCTGTTTTGGTCATTCAATATGAATGTTCTAAACCGTGTTTTATACCAAGAAAATATGTTATTTTATAATCAATACCCTAATCTGTGCAGTATTTTGAATTCATTAAATGTTGATATAACTATTAAAATTTACCTATAGTAGTACATATTTGTTAAATAGTCTTTTTGTATTCTATTAAATATAAATTTATTGGCGTTCTGATATTGTTATTATAACATGTATCTAACTAGTTTTGGTCTTATGAGGGGTGTGTTAAAATGATAAATCCCCTTCTGCCCAAGGGCTCTTGATCGGAATTGATGGCATGGACCCTGGCTTGCTTCTGGAGAGGAAATAAGTTGATTGTACCTCAATAGTTGATGGTCTTTCGCAGTCTGTAACTGCTTTTTTGACAATAAATTCATTTACTATTTATGAGTTCATTATACGTGAAAAAAAAATCTAAGAATCGCAAAATAATTTATAACATTCGCAATTTCCACGTAAAAACAGTTACCAAAGAAAAATCATTGAAACGCTCAGTGTAACAATGTATTAACGTAAGACGAAGAAAATATCTAGACGTTTTCTGTATTTTAAAAATTGGATATACTAACTCCGAAACAATGGTCAACATTTAGGTATCAAAGCATTTATTGGGAGGAATAAGGCCCCCAAAAATGATTAAATTATGATCAGTCGTCAAGAATAATAAACTGAAATATAATAAACATTGCATTGCATTATTTTAATTTTAAAAACTTTGACATTAATTAGAGTCAGTCGAAATTCTGTGCGTTAATTTATTTTGAAATATTCTCATGAAATAATTAAGACTTTTTGATGCAAAAGTGTGGTGTATTGATGTATTGCTCTAGTTCCTTGATAAGCAAAATCGAAATGTAAACAAATGGTGCGATACAGCTTCATACTTCGCACAATACAAATTAGTTTCTTTTTAAACTATCTTTTGGTGTGATAGATGTTTTTTACGCTCACAATAACGTTATTCTAGAGCTTATTCTTATTTTTCATGGCATCTCCATAAAGACACCTACACGTTATCCCAGAAAGCAATTAATTTGTGACTAAATAAAATATGCATTGTTTTGCAGATTTGCCAGAGATAATCATTTATCCTTTCGTCTACTGATCGTCACCCAGAGGACCTGATGACTTCAACCCCATTTTTTGTGTCCTTCATCAGAGCTCCCAACATTTTCTTGGAAGAGGAGATTACATCTCTATTACCTACGGAAGTATACCTATTCATTAAATTTGCATAAAGTTTCTCTCTAATGCCCTAAACACTTCTTACGGATGCTCTTTTGAACATATCTTTAATTATTGCTTCGTAAAAATGGGGAACCCAGTTGTGAGATCTTTTTTGTTTGTGTTTTCGAATTCGTCCTGGGTATGTTATATTTATTCTTCGATCACTATGAACAGTGAAGTAACAACGATGTGTTACATAAAATAAGCTACATACGTCGAAGATATTCCATATTCAAGTGGGTCTATATGAATCCTGAATATATGAACAGTTGCCGGACCCTTAGAAAACCCAAAATTTTCATGTACTGACATAGAATTAAATCAGGAAAATTTAAAGTAGATTTTTACTCTTATACCAAAATAAATATAATAGAATGTATTCTCCGTTTTCCAATTTAATTTGCAACTTTCATTTTGATACATTAGAGATAACTCCAAAAGATCTTGCTCCCAACCCTACACTACATGGCCGTGAATGTTTCATTTCAATATTTTTAAAGTTACTGGATAGAGTTATCTTCTTTATTATTCGCGGGTATTCAGCCAGTTATAAAAGGATAAAAGATTTACACTTATAATTTCACTACGATGACAATTGAGCATATAATAAGATAATATTAAAATGATAATAAAATTGCCGAAAACTATACAAAGTCTTGTGTCTTTCCGGACAGCTTTGCGTCGTCTTAAATGCCTCTTTCGTTGAATGCTAAAACAGTGTTCATGATAAGTAATATGCCACGGATCGTGCAAAAAAGATGGGAATAGAGCGGACTTTCGTGACTCTGCTCATTCCTCTGGGTGACATACATCCAAAGGAATAAGAGGCTGCATTTATTACCGTTACTTCTCGATTACACATGGTAAAAGTCAAAAAATTGAATTAGAATTTTCATTTTACTTCAAAAAGAATCTATTCCGAAAGTTCCGCGTTAAAAGTTCTGATGTAGCATGAGTGCGTACGTGATTGCGAACGACATTGGTCCTTTTTCAGCTTATTCTGGAATCCTTGGATCAAATTTAAAGGTGAATACCATCGCATTTAGTAGCACTTAAAAAGATATATCGCACCGTTTTGAAGGACTATCGTGAAATCTTATTTACAGTAACTATATTGTCCTCCCTCGATATTAATATTGCCAGAAAATCATTTATAAAACTAGTGATGCAAAACCATTGCACATGCTTTCTCATATACGTTTCTCCGTCTGTAGCATAGACTGAAAAAATTCTATCGTGAAAGGGTCATTTCTGGCGTGGTCGTCTATATTTTGGTCGTCTTCCAGTGCTCTATTCATGCTCAAAGTCGCTAGATGAACTTATTACTATCTTTTATTTGAAATTTGAAAGTAAAATATATATTAAGAATATTATTTTAAAACATATAGCGACATCTCAGTCTTATAAATGTTGAAAAAGTGTTATGTAAATGTAATTTCGTTCTAGACAGGAATTGATGTATTTTCGCATCTGCAGTGCGATTGCTGACCTCATATGTATTTTATCATTATCATATCTTTCATTTCAGTTTACGAAAAGTGTATTCTACGTCTGCTTGGTCCATTTACACTGCTAAATATTATTCTAGCTTCTTGAAACAGTAAACTAATGTGCAAGTGTAGCAGACAAAAATTATTTTACTGCGTGTATACCACACTTTCAAGTGAAATACCACTAATGCGGATGTAATGCATACTAATTGTACTTTACGTACAGAAAATTTAAGCAAAATCATTGGAGCCGTTTTGAGAAACATTCAAAAGCGTACTTTGACCTTCACGTGAGGTATTCTTTTGTTTTAAAGTAAAAAACAAATTAGAGCACGTGCATCGACAACAAGGAAATTCTACCGTAAATACGAAATGCGAATTAAATTAATTCATTCCCTTACAATCAGAATCGCTGCAAACAGACAGACGGACTTTACGGCAAAAACAACTTTTTCAGAATGAGGGATCGCCAAAACGGATATTTCCGTCGAAATCTCGCTTTCGATTTTTCACGATTACAATACTTTCTATACACTACGTACATGAGAACGTAAAAATTACTGAAGAAGCAGACCGCCTGGTTTCACATCGTCGCATCTACATAATGTAAAACAACGACTTGCAAAATACTCCAGTAACAAAAACTACTCCAATACTAGCAAAAACGTGAAGATATGAGATGCCTTTGACTATTCGTCCTGATCACATGTAGTTCGCATTGCTCGTTATTTGGACAGTTATGTGGAAGGTAGTCGATATAAAATCTTCTTTGTGCTATAGGAAAGGTGAAAATCAGTTTAGTTCCATCATTTTAAAAAATATTTATACAATTTAATTATTGATAAATCAACCTCGAATTCAAAAATTAGGTATGAAATTGATTTGATTCCTTATTTTTGTTTTATTGTTTATGATTGTCTATGCACATAATAAAATATTAATTCTGACAGCATAGATTTATAACACAAAGTTTGCCCCCTAACTTTTGATGAAAATGTACTATAACTCGCGGACCGTAAAAATAGTTTCGAGGACCGTATGGTCTAGCAATGCAGAATATTATTTCAAAATTTCCCTACCTGGAACTGTATTGTTGGTATTTTGTATTCATAATTGTATTCTGTTTCAAACATAATTTGAGTTTTCGTGTATTTCTCAAGTTCAACCAAAACCCAAAATGGTCCGCGGTGTCAATTAAAGCACCTCTTCGAAAGTCGTTCAATAATGCCACTGATATGCTATCTTCACTTTCTGCATACCACTGATATGCTATCTTCACTTCCCTCAAGTATACACCTAGCAAATGAAATGAGCAAATATATTTCTGACATAATTAAGAGAAAACCAACCAAAGTATTTATACATACAAATCTCAAGTGTACCGCACTGGACTTTCTGAATTTCCACAAAAAGCGTTCCACGTTTACTCTTCGATTAGATCAAACAAGTATTGTTTCTTTGCTTCCTGGATGAATCGAGAAATTTATTAATACATATTTTCAATGTTCAATGTGAACAAAACTTGGTAAAAAACAGCACAATATACATCAGGAGAACCGCTATTTGGAACATTCTCAAAAAACTAGCAATATTGTAGAATAGAGATATCACACATTTTATCTCTTTGAATATGTCATGAGTAGTCTAATACCACACTCTCTATCCGGCTGGATGACCTGGAGAGACACCCCCCCCCCACGTCTGCGAACTCATGTGTCAATCACCCACTAATGTTGCAGTTGTCTCATGGTGTCCAGGGGTCCTGCGCGAGCCACACGATAGTCAAGGGGGTTGATAGTGAATTACTCTAATTATCAGAGACCGTGGCAGACAAAATTAGTTTAAGGTTATGTAAACCTGAATAACCTATTTATTACACAATTTTTGAATAATAAGAAAATAATTTTGATCGAAAACTGTTGTCAAAAAATTCAACAAAATCAAACTCTTTGCATAGGTTTAGTACAATTTTTTTCGATTTAATACCTCCTCTAAGATTAAAGTAGTAATAAGTACTACGATAAAACACATTTTAATACTGTTCTTTTTAGTATCATTGTTTAATTTATAATTTTAAACCTTTCTTTTGTTTCCTTGAGTACGTTGATCGAATCGATGGGATGGTCCCTAGCTTACTTTACATAATTTAAAGTAGCTGCCGTCTATGTGAATATATAGTTATAACTGCTTTTGTGTCTAAAATTATTATTTACATAAGTGCGAGAGACTGTGTGACACCTTTTTTGCTAGATATCGGGATATATCAATTTCAATCAATCTAACGCTTCAATTTCAAAAACTATTTTCTTGCATGATTGTGTTGTCTTATGGCTCATATTAATTTAGTTTTATGTGTACTCAACTTTGGCACGGTTGTGTACATAAATTCTGTAGCCCCATCCTGGCCCGGGTTTTTCTCCGTTTTTCCTTCGGGTAGAGGGGGTTTTGTTATACAGGTTCTCTAGGCTTTGTCTAGGGGCGTGTTTATTGTAACAAGAAATCGTGAATTTAGTGGGGGGGTTTTCAACTCTTATGATTTTTAAACACTGTACTCAGAATAATCTATAGTTCGATCATAACTTGTACATGTAAATTTACAAACATATTTGCGTTAAATTACAGACATATTGACATTATCTATGTATTATAACTCGCAACTAACTTTTTATCTTATCTAGGAACTTTTTCTGAAATTTTTGAATCCGCCTGTGCCTTAGGGCCCTTGATCGGAATTGATGGGACGGTCCCTTGCTTGCTTCCGGAGTGTAAATTAGTTTATTGTCCTGCACGTGGTCATACGCTGTTTGTACTGTTTTTTGACAATAAATTTATTATTATTATTATAACTCAAATTTTAAGATTAAATTTTGGGTGGAGGATAACATCTCTTTCTAGGACCAACACGCAGACGACATTACAGCCTTCTAGTGCTTTGTCACAAAACAAGTGTAAATATTCGATAATAAATTTTAAAAATTCTTAAAAGTCGAGAAATCGTTTGAATATTCCACGAGGGAAAAAATTACACCGTTACTGATTTTTAGCTAAATAAAGAATTGAGAACTATAGCAGAATTCCATAGCATAATCCAAAATTTCGATGGGGATTTTAATGGTTAACAGATTTGTTCCTCTTCGGTGCTAAGAAGGATATGCTGATTTCGCGTGTCTCGCAATATAGACATATCCGTCTCACTTGAAAGTAAAATTAATCTCCAATTCCATCTCTCAAATCACTCCCACCTCTCTTTCATCACTAGTTCACCTACAACGAAATATGCCTCAGCCCTCATTAATAACTGACAAACGGACAAAATATTTTATACCCATTTTAGGGCAATGTTTTTCATCAGAAGAACTGATAACTATATGCTCTAAAATACCAAAATATGCACTAATCGTTCCCAAATAACTGATCGCAATATAAATCGCTAAATGGTGGAAGGGGACATTGGCCAGCCAATGAAACGCAAGTCATATTTTGAGAGGGAAGTTAGAGGAGTGGTACAGACTTATGGTTTGACTGTGTTGTAGGCGTGAAGCGATATCCCAATACGCCCTCTCCGACAAATGTCTGGCACTGTGCGGGACGGGCACACCCTGTCTTTGAGTTTCGCCCGGTTTGATATTTTGGATTAACAATGTAAATAGGCAGTTATGAATATTATTATATAATATAGGGTGGAACATTACGTAACTCACCTACAAGTCCCTAGGAATATTGTTTATTATTTAACACTCGCTTTCATTTGTCTGGATTCAAGCAGTCAAATTACGTCGTTTTCAAATAAATAAGCCAGGAAGCTTTTTTAAATTCTTTTGTTTTCTTGATGTCATTTTTAAATACTTTTGTCTCGGAAAGGAACTGTTGAAAGAATAGGAAATCATCAGCACTTCTTTTAATGCTTTCACATCCCGTACTTCACTTGCACGATTTGCTCCGTCCTGTTACTCAGAATAGGAACGAAGAATCCAGGAGACATTTGCGTATTAATGTTTATAATGATGATGTGTCAAAGGAAAGACAAAAATATCGTGACATGTTCGAGACGAATCGTGCAATTTAGAATATAAAGCTGAAATAATAACTTTTATTAATTAACTTCTTCGAAAATCAGTTCAGTGGACACTTTTGTTTAGTCTACAGAAAAATACAAAATTTTATTTGTAACAAGCTCTTTTCCAGTCATACATTTTCCAGTCATTTTTTGTAGATCGGGTTTTCACGAGTACCACTTTCAGAACTACTTATCCTCCTCCGTACGTATTTAGTTGGTAGCATGTATTTATTTTATTTTTTTTTATTTATTGAGCAGGCTTGTAATGAGGGGAGAGTTTGGGTGACCCGGGCCCCTATCGAAATTCTTTATGATGTTTTATTATTTGAACTGATTTATATAGAAGATCCCAATTTGGAAAGCCCTGAGATAAAGTAATGACCCATGGACCTTACGTCGTCCCCCAAATTTTACCAACCCGAGTACCTTATTGCGATGCTTATGCCAAAGAAGGCATAATGGAACTTTGGCGAATAGAAAGGAAGTTATAAAGATACTATTATTTCAGAAAATATAATTTAAATAACAATACTTAACAAAAATATCAATCTAAACTGTTCTTTAAAATATTATGTTTCTGTATTTTCAGTGTATTACAAGCATTTCGAAGACATATTTCTGAAGCAGAAACCTTTATTCAATTGAAAGTTTGATCCAATAAAGATATTTTTAAACTTCTTAGCACCTTTTAGGTAAGAAAATTCAATGTTATAAAATCTCGACATACAAAATCTTTAATACGATCGGCGAGTCAGCATGTGGGAGTCAGAAGCGAAGTTGCTAACGCTGGAAATGTCCCCTGGCGCGGCTGACATAGTGTTATTCAACATCAGCAGGGGGACCCGAACCATTTGCCGTAAAGACAAATCTCTTTAAAAATATATAATTTAATATTTTTTCTTCTGTCTTCTAAGAGAATTGTCAAAGAGTGGCCATTCTCTCAAATATCAATTAAGATCAAATATTTATATATGTATTTTTCATGTAAGTTTACTGTAGTGATAGTCACCCAAGCATGGGTAAAACACACACAACTTATTATACTTAAATAGTAAGAATTAAATAAGACAATTATTACAAAATACAATATTACAAGTACTCAACAAGAACATTAAGAGAATGTTGCAGTCAATTCTGACTGTTCTAGTATTCCACGTTCAAGTTATAACACATAATTAACAGCACAAACATGGCGGCGGCAGTATTGCGATACAAAATTAGGTTACCATTATGTTTAGTTGTTTTTCTTTAATTCACAATGACAGTGAGAGAAAAACCGCTACATACTAACTCCCAATAAATTTTTTTTAAATTGTCGAAAAAGCAGTACAAACTGCGTATGACCACGTGGAGGACAATAAACTAATTTACTCTCCGGAAGCAAGCAAGGGACCATCCCATCAATTCCGATCAAGGGCCCTAATGCAGAGGCGGATTCAAAAATTTCAGCGAAAATTCCTAGATAAGATAAGAAGTTAGCTGCGAGTTATAATACTAATAGAATAACAATATTTCTGGCTATCAACTTTAACTATCACTCTTGCTCGCTACCTCTTGTATTTTTGCTGTCTATATTTTTATGTCAGATAACTAAACAATTACATCACATTAATCCATTCTATTATATATTAACTATAATATAATATTAAGAGCTTTTTTGCTAAATCGATTTTTGCAACATCGCATTAATGAAACCAGACGCCCGAAAAACTTTTGTACATGCAACATATAGTAAACAAATAATTCACCATACATAACTTCGAAATATCTGTTGGTTCCTGATATATGATTGCTGGACTATCACCTGCTTCTCCGAAACGGAAGCTGCAACAAATTCCGTTCATGTGTAACATCAGCAACAAATTAGCTATAAATTATTCCGCAAACAGCACTCCGGTATTCCGGATCATTGGTTCCGAAGATAGATGTGGATACTCCAGCTTTTAAGCTGCTATTCACTGCTTCTCGGACACGATAGGAGAGACAATTTTTTTTGTTGCGCAACAAATCAGCAACAAAATATTATGTAAATCCGGGCTCGGCGCTATTAAGTGGATACTCCAGCTTAATAGACATTTAACCTTGCCAATGACCGTACCTTCTGGGACCCTGTCCTGAAAGGGTTAATTAGCGTGTAATTTTTGCATTAAAGCGCTCAACAACTGATGACCACCAGCGGAGGGCTGTTAGTCAAATCGTGGCTGCGTAGAAAGCGTAACTACCGTCGGACAACAACAGTCACGGGGTGCGAGGGCAGGGGAAAGGACCGTTGCCTTCATCAGAACATCCGCTTCCCGCACGTGCCGGGACGTTGCGATACTCACCGCTCCCCCTTCCCTCAACCCCGTCACAACCTCTCACCCACCTGGGATATCGCGTGCCGGAACAGACAGCTCTTTGACGCCATTTATGTTCTTTGGCGTAATGAGATACCGACATACACGCGGATGTTCATGCGAAAATGAAGATTTCTCTGCATACTTATTCAGTTGCTATTCCTATGTAAATATTTATTACTTACAAGCTGATTACCCGGCGTTGCCTGGGATTTTTCTTGGACAATCTTTTTTTACTCAGGAAAGAACAAAATCTATCTAAATCGTAAAACCAAATACTTTTACAGCATCCTAATTTCACAGGTCTGCAAAAAAATCCAGCTGCATAGGATATTTTTGCTGAATTATGTGCTTTAAAGGACACGGATTCTAAAAATGACTTCCATAACGTTCCATCACGTATAGGTTATTTGCAAAATAAAAACAATTTTTTTCTAAAATCACTTATTTATTACTACGAACTTAACATATTACATTTTCTTACAACTAATAAAAAGTTTTTCTGATATTTATACACAATTTTAGGTCTACCCTTGTTTTCTTTTGAAACTTTTTCGTCTCTTTGATGCTTCTCCGAACTCGTTTGACATCCCATCTTCCTTGGTAACGTCTCTTGGTATCACGGACATCCTGGTGAAATCTTTCACCCTGTTCTTCACTGTTGGCTCCCGAGTTTACTGGAAAATAGTCACTATGGAAGTGTAAGAAATGAACTTTTAAGCTCATCTTGTATCCTTGAGCTTCATACGCTGCCAGCATTCGTTGTACAATGGTTTTGTATTCAGCGTCCTTAGTATTCTCCAAAAACTTGTGCTCTACATTCTTGAAAGAGTCCCACGCTTCTTTCTCCTTTTCTCCCACTGTTTCGAAAAAGAGGGTATCAAATAAAAATTTTCTTATGTCGGGGCCAGTGAAAATTTCCTTTTTTAACTTGGCTTCAGACAGTTTCGAGAACTTGGAACACAGATATCTGAACCAATCCCCATCTTTTGCATGTGATTTGACAAACTTCTTTATAAATCCCATTTAATATGAAGAGGTGGTAATAAAAACTTTTTCTGGTGGAAGATCGTATTGATCACGTTTTTCTCGCAGGGGGAAATGTCTCGTGGTGGCCAGTCAGTTTTTGTCCAGTGCAGCTGTCTGGCTCTAGTATCCCATACACAAAGCAAGGATATTTTGTATAACCTCCCTGCTGACCCTAAAACATGGTTACAATTTTTAAATCTCTTTCAAAGCACTCCATGGGCCTATGAATATCATTACAGTTAACCAGATTTATATCTTTGGAGAAAAACTGAGTAAATTCTCTCTCTCAATACTTGTACCACGAGAAGTCCCAGATGTTAGCAGGTTTTTGTTCTTTAGCCTGAATCCTAGCAATTTGGCTGCATCTTTTGAAAGACCTAATTCTCTTACTAGGTGGTTGAGCTCACACTGAGAAAAAAGTTGAGGTCCCTCGTCAACAGGAAAATCTGAGCTGGATTCGTCTTGGGAAGCTAATGTGTCCGAGTCCTCTGACTCACTCAGGATGTCATCTCAATTAGAAGGTGACTGTGGGACTGGTATTTCAGAGTCGTGGGGCACTGAATGAATAGCGAAGTTAAAGTTAGGGTACGATATTTTCTGTATTTTTTGTATTAAATCGTTTCACATCCAAACAGAAGTACCAGTCGTTTGTGTGATTTTTCTGTTCAAGCCATATCATAAGAATGCCGAAACGAAATGAGTTTTTCTTACTCTTAAACTAAGATCCTCCTCGCATCTTCTGCACGCCTTATGTGGAACCCATGCTTTGACTTGATCTCCAAGTTTAAATCTGAAATACGCAAAATATACTTTCTTCGCAAACTCACTTCTCTTTCTTTGTCGACTTTTCACTGTGTATTCACCACAAACATAAAAGAGGCTGTCGGGAGAAATTACACAACCTCCGTGAGTCATATTCCAGAAATAAAAACACAAGCACCGTAGCGTTCGAATACTGGACATAAGTGAAGTGTGGCATTAGATGGCCAGCGAGATACTGAACTTATTTAGCTTGTTAAAACATGATCTAATCCAACAAAAGGTTGTTTATATTTATTCCTAGTACCCCAGATAACATGTTGAAACATGCTCAACCTTAGTTTTAACGCCATGAAGTCTTAGTTTCAAGGCCATTATTTAAATAACAGATTAACACTAAAGTTTAAGTTAATTATAAATTTTACGCTAAATAAAAACAAGAAACTTGACAACAACAAAAATTGACGTGATGGATTTTTTGATATTTTTTTCGTTTTTACCAAGTTGAAATCTGTGAGAAAATGTATAAAAATCCTATGTAGTTTTTTACTTGCAGACCCGTGTTTTTTAAATTCTTTATAATACAAAACTACATTTTACGCGAGCCTCGCGGGTCAAATTTTCGCTTCCAAGGCACTACCTACTGGAACGCTGAGTAATACGGGGATCAGTGGGCGAACTCGTGCCGGCTGCCAAACCACCCTTATAATCGGGGGTATTGCACGAAGTTGCCAAAACATTGCGCCACTCGTTACACCAACAGACACGTGTCACATTCAGAGAAATTCATATTGTGCACAGTGATGTTCTCTCCTTTCTTTCACTTTCTCAAGACAGCAATTATATTCGTTAATTAAAATAGTCAACACGTGTGTAGTCTACAAATGCAATAACGTTTTTGTGAAGAATATCATACTTATCATTTCATAAGTATGCAAAAATTTGGTCTTAACTGTTGAAACTCCGCTATATTTTAAAATTATACATTTGCCAGCACAGTAATACAAATTTTAGTATTTGTTGAGTAACTATTTAAGTTCCTAAACCATGATTACATTGTTGTAGTTGAGTAGATTGTTTATTTTTACTAAACGAATGTAACGATTTATTCGAAAAGTTTGTCTTTTACATAAAAATTTGGTTTCTCTATTCTCAAAGCAGTAAATATAGTAATTAATATTCAGATTTATTTTATGGTGTCCTCCAGATCCTGACCTTAAAAAGAAATGGATAATAGCTACGAAAAGGAAAGGTTTCATCCCTTCCAAATATTCAACTATCTGCGGAGCTCATTTTGAAAAAAACACTTTGGAGGAAGGAGGAATCATTAAAACAAATTTTTTTAAAAAATTTCCCTACAATATTTGATGTTTCACCTCATCTTCTGACATCACAACCTAAATGGTAGAGAAAAATTGAAAGATTTCCATTAAAATTACTTAGGACGAATCCATAAAAAAAATTCTCCCTAAAAATATATTTCGTACGGTAAAACTGACACATCAAATTGATAATTGTAACCTAGTATTTACGTTCATTTCTAAATCTTCCGTCTTTCTACTTTGTGAACTGAAGGACTTGCGAACAGTCTAATAGGGTCGTATAATATAGTTAATAATATCCAATTGATATTTACATTTTAAATGAATTTATCATTTTTAACTATTGAATTATTATATTTAACGTAACATTTTACAATTAATGAACATCTTGCGTGGGTGCGTGGAAACTGTTTCAATATTTGACTAACATCAGATGGGTAGGAACAATTAATTATATTTTTAATTTTGTTATTTTCGTAAATCATTTTCGTCTTTCATTTAAAAAATTATCGTTCAGTTAAATAAATCTAAACTTGGTATGCGCCAGAAGCTTAAAAAGCTTGTTTTATTTCATAATATGTAGGTTATATTCAGAATTGATTTACTCAGGGTGCTGTACTCAGGGTTGGTTTTATCATAGTTTTTATCAGTTCTATTGTCAAATACTTACTGTAAATACATGTAAATATTTTAATGAATTCTATTCATAATACTTTCTTAAGATATTTTAGAATTAATCTCATGTACTCATAAAAGATGAACTCTTTTATAATATTATGCACATGGTTTTAACACTCAAATACATGGATTTTGATAATTTTTTGTAACTTTTATAGTACCTCGTCCCACTGAAACAACTCCTCTGTAGTAAAACAAAACTAATATGTATAAGTAAAAAACTTCAATGAAAACGGTGCCGCCTGCATAGGGTTATATGGAGGTTAAACCGGTCGGCCGGCTGCGGTGAAGGAACTGTGTCGGGCTGCCGGCTCGCAGACCCAACACAGAGTCAGTAGATAGTATACTTCCATGGGCATGACGCGGCTGTACTATTTCATTACAATGCTGGTAAAATCTAAACTATTCGTTGAATTTTTTCGATTTGACGGCGTTTTTTATCTTTGTTAAATGCACAAAACAAATAACTCATTAAACTTGATGATTGATTTTTTTTAAGGCTCTAATGACCTTGACGTTGACGAGCACTAAAGCCCCACAAAAAAGTATTGGGTGACACGGTGAGGCAGGAAGTTCGAGAAATTTGTAATGGATAACAGTTTAGTAGTAATAAATTAATATTGTGCAATGACATTTGTTGGGGGAAGAGGCGAGACCCTGATCGACGTGACATTGATCAAAAAATTGAAAACAGCGCAGGTAACAACATGGCGAGTCATAAATAATTAACATAGCGATTATAAAGGAATAGAAATCCAAATAGAGACAAAGAGAGAGAATCCAATACAAGTGGCGGCGGCTCCACATTACAGGCGAATTGATTAGAATAAATTTGCGTCAAGGAAAAGCGACTTATTACGGAAGGTACAGGATGGGATGCATCAAGCGGACACGCTAGATGATTATATCTATGTGCCACACTTGACACTATTGAGGGAGTGCGCAGAATGTATCAAGACCAACAGGACGTAAACGGGTAGTTAAATGGTGGACAAGCAACTTGACACGCTTAAAGAAAATGTTAAATAGGGGACGCCATCAATTCCAACGAACACATAGAAGAGGGGAAGAAGTTACAACAGTTTTGGATTCGTACAAAAGAGCAAAAAAGACTTACAAAGATGCATTTTGTCAAGCAAAACAGGATAGTTGGTAAACGTTCATACAGGATTCATTTCAGAAGTCGACTTGGGTGTTGTCCAATCTCATTAGTAGAGGAAATACGTAGAAAGGAAATCTGGGCATATTTGGCATTATTGCAAGAGATGTATTAGGAAGGCGACCATGATACCTAGGAGTATGACTCACTAGAAATTCAAGCTGCGGAAAGGAAAACAACACAAGAAATATTGAAGACAGCAAAGGAGATTAATTGGAATAAAGCACCAGGATTCGACTTGATCACTCATGAAATGGTGCAAAACACATTAGATGTATTGATAAACCCGCTAAAAAATGTCTACAACGAATGTCTATCAGTATCGTATTTCCCAAAAAGATGGAAAATAAGTGAGGCGAAGTTGTTCATCAAAGGAAAGGACAGGCCGCCACAGCTCCCAAAGTCGTATAGGCCAATATCACTTATTCCGGCATATGAGTAACTTTTGGATAACATCTTAGGCAAAAGAATACAGGAATATTTATATACCGAAGGCAACATGAATGTACATCAATATGGCTTCGTTCCAGGAAGATGTACAGGAGATGCCTTACAATATTTAATCAAAATGGTATCTGGGCGACAAAAGAAGCACTGCGCTTGTGTCTTCCTTGACATTAGAAGGTGCCTTTGATCAAGCGTCATTGTGCAGAATAATAGACGTATTGTCTGAAAAGAAGCTTCCACAATACCTGTTGAACATGATAAAGGCATACTTTACTGATAGACATTTATTACTTGAGATCGGTGGGGAAACAATCATCATAACAATGTCGATAGGTTGACCGCAAGGATCATCGAGTGATCCTATTTACCGGAATGTTATGTTGGATCCCATATTATGAACATTGGAAAAGGAAGAAATAAAGATGGTTGCCTACGCTGACAATTTAGTTCTGATTGTACACTACTGATAACATGAAAGGGCCCAGTTATTTTTCTAAGTCCCACGCTCTGACCAGTTTTGGATCTGTTAAGTTTGCAACGGATCTCTCCTCACTTCACTTCGTGAGGGGGAAGTTTCGTTCGACCAATCGTAGGTCTATTTGAAACGGCGCCTATATTTGGAAGACATCGAGCGACGGGTAAATCGTAACGAGATAAAATGTTTAATTACACCGCTATTAAAGAAATATTTTGTATTTTTTTATTATACACATTTTGGACTTCTATAACAAAAATATTCTGTATATTCTTGACTTCAATAAACTTTACCATTCTCTATATTNATCTAGATGTGTATAAGAGACAGCTATAAAAAACGTTTGCATAATACTGTGATAAAATATAGTTTTTAACAGAATTTGAATATAATTGCAAGATATCGTGTGGAATTGGTATAATTCGAATCACAAATTACTTATAAATATTCCTATAATTTCTTATATTTATATAGTGAAGTAAAGAAATCAAATCTCATTGCCTACCTGTGTGAGAGGAAGAAGGAACAAGGTGTGAGACAGGTTCCTTGTGTGAGACAGGTTCCCCCTCCACAGAGAAACACGAGCTTATCTGATCATTGAGATATTGGTAACATTTTTTTTCTTTGTTGGGGCTTTAGGGCTCGTCAACATCGAGGTCATTAGAGCCCATGCAAGTAGGGAAAAATGCAGTTCCGCACCATAGAGAAAACCCGTAATGACTCTTCCCGT
>NNCF01129262.1:431293-447862 GCA_002313205.1 Laupala kohalensis | reverse complement strand
CGCAATATGGCGTAACACTCAGCAGTGTAAACACTGCACAAGTCGCCTAGACGGTAGCCACTGGTCTCACGGGGAAATACCACGGAGCAGTCGACACCATCAGCTTGCTTCGACCCGTCGGTAAACACAGGGATACGGACCCGGTGTTTGTAGAGGATTAGCTGAAAGTATACCCTCAACATCGGAGCTGGAGTGTTCTTCTTGTCATGATGCAGAAGATCGAAAATAATCTTCGGCTTGTGCAAAGCCCAAGGGGGAGACTTACTAAAACCTTGATGTAAGACATTAGGTGTGCGTATATTTAAGGTTTCCAAAATTTGTTTGGAGCGATATCCAAAAGGTTTGGTTGCTCTCAGTCTGTTGTTGTAGAAACGGGTGGAAGAAGAGGATGGATGTAAAACCACGTTGTGCACCAGATTGTCGGGTAAAGTTTGCAAGTGGTAAAAGTGTCGTAGCATGAGGATTTGCCACCGGAGGGAAAGAGATGGTTCGCCACTCTCGACATACAAACTCGGAATGGGACTAGTGCGGTATGCTCCCGTAACTAGTCGAATTCCTGCATGGTGGACACTATCCAACTTCTTTAAATAGCTTGCACGAGCAGAGCTATATACAACGCAGCCATAATCGAGCCGAGATCTTATGAATGCTCGATAAAACTGGTGCAGGGAGTAGCGATCAGCGCCCCATTCCCTGCTACTGAGGCACTTCAATATATTCAGAGACTTTAATGTTCTTGCTCTTAGTTCTGTTAGATGTTCAATCCAATTCAGTCTCTGATCAAAGATTAGACCTAAGAATTTCACAAAAGGATAGAATTTGAGAACGTTGTTCCCCAGGGCGAGGTGAGGTTCTGCCAGAAAGCTTGGTCTTCTACTGAAAAGAACACAGCGTGTTTTGCCAGCAGAGAAACGGAAACCTGTCGTTTTCGACCAGTGGTATAATCTATTAAGGACCAGTGGTATAATCTATTATATTGGTAACACTACTTACAGACGCAGTTAAAAGAATTTATTTCAACAAGGTATACTAAATAATGATAATATGCAGAATTATTAAAATAATTCTGAGGATGACGTCAATTTAATTTCAAAGTATAATTTCACTTTGTTATTACAAATATTACAAAGTTCTGGTATCAAATAAAATAATTTTAATTGTAATTGCACTCTCAACTCAATTAATTATATTATTTATAAATCTATTAAATCTTAAATCCCGCGGTGTTGCAAGAGGCAATTAAAGAAAAAAAGAATGTCATTCATTGTCAAACCGACAATACACGCAGACTTGAGTGGCTATTTATTTGTTCGAATTTTTAACAGACATTTTACCTCCTACAGTATATGTGCAATTGGCTGCGAACACTAAAGCACTGCTATTACTGTTCTGTCACCACAAAGTGGGTCCGAATCCCAGTGACACTTGTAAACTGATTTTTGAAAATGGTTTATACCACAATTCAGCTCGTAATATCTGTTTGGGAGATGTAATGAACGAAACCTTAATTCATGCTCTCACATTGCTTAGGAAAATCTTAAAACATACGCTGAGCAATTGTCAATAAGGCAACGTAGCATTACAACGTACATGGCAACGTAGCAGGGCAAAGTTCTTCTGCCGACGAGACGACAAAATTTCTATAAAATAATTTCTATTCATGTTCTCTTTAAGTTTCGATATTTTAGTTTCTTCATGTGTAAATGAAAGTGTTCAATTATATATTTTACGAGGAATTTAGAAAAGTCCTTCAAAATTTCAATAAACATGTGCAAACAATTTTACATTGAATTTAAAAGCAAATAATTTATATTTAAAGAAAACAATGATACTAAAAGAACTTCACGAGTTCGTAATTATACCCCAAGTTTTAAAACTTTATTTTAATAAAAATATTGAGTAGGAAACGGGTCCAATATATATCCAAACTATATTTTCAATAACTATTTATTCATATAGCATCTAGATTTACATTATACATTTGGAGAAAAAAGTTTACTAAACAGAAAGGCTCTATTAATTTAAACTAAGTTTTCGTAGCAATAAAATAGCTATCGCATCGTACAATTACTAAGTTCCATAAACTCAAATTCCTCCTCTAATGAGTAACACGAGGCCGTCTGATCAGATAAGATAAACCATTCTTCTTACAGTCGTAGGTGAAAGAAATAATTTCAACCAGGAATACCTAGAAAGAGAGAGAATTTGCGCAGGTAATTTAAACTTTCGCTTTACTTGAACGCAAAGGTTACTTCATTTGAAGCTTAAAGTATACTTTAAAAAAAAATTCAAAAACTGTTCCAACTATTTTATTTTTCTTAAATATACTGTATTCATAGGGTAATTAGTATATGTTTAATCCACATTATCGGTAAAGTTTCGTATAGATGCATTTCCACTCACATGGCATAATTTTTTGTTTACCAATGGTGAGGATCCAAAGATTGTGTTTGTAATAATAATATTATAATAATAAATTTATTGTCAAAAAACAGTACAAACTGCGTAAGACCACGTGGAGGACAATAAACTAATTTACTCTCCGGAAGCAAGCAAGGGACCATCCCATCAATTCCGATCAAGAGCCCTAAGGCACAGGCGGATTCAAAAATTGCAGCAAAAGTTCCTAGATAAGATAAAAAGTTAGCTGCGAGTTATAATACATATATAATGTCAATATGTTTGTAATTTAACGCAAATATGTTTGTAAATTTACATGTACAAGTTATTATCGAACTATAGATTATTCTGAGTATAGTGTTTAAAAATCATAAGAGTTGAAAAAACACTAAATTCACGATTTATTGTTACAATAAACACGCCCCTAGACAAAGCCTAGAGAACCTGTATAAGAAATCCGCCTCTACCCGAAGGAAAAACGGAGAAAAACCCGGGCCAGGATGGGGCTACAGAATTAATGTACACAACCGTGCCAAAGTTGAGTACACATAAAACTAAATTAATATGAGCCATACGGCAACACAATCATGCAAGAAAATAGTTTTTGAAATTGTTATAAGTTATTTAAAAAGTGCTACAGCAATGGCGTGATAAAGTACAAGACGAATTTAACTTTTATTAAAATCAATAAATTCTTTTACAGTGTAGAAGCACTGGTGCAGGAGGTAGTTTTTAACCGCGGATTTGAAGATATTCAATTTCATAATGTCTTTTATATTCTTGGGCAGGGAATTATATAGAACGATTTCCGAATGATAAGGTCCTTTTTGGCAAAGAGTGGTTGACACTCTAGGGCGATAAATATTATTCCTATTGAGAGTATTGTGTTCGTGAACGAGACTGTTTCGTATGAAGCAAGGGTGGCACGTCAGTAATTTGATCTTAACAAACACGACAGTTTCATAAATATAAATTCAGGGAAGTGTTAAGATATTTAATTCCTTGAATAAAGGTTTACAAGAGTTTCGGGGGTGAGATTTACAAATTATCCGAATTATCCTCTTCTGAATTCTGAAAGTTTGAATGCTCTGATTTCCTTCATTTGATTTCTTTTAAAACTAGACATTTATATTCTAGCATTAGAACAAAAGTTTGATTTCCAAATAAAAAATTGAAATTGATATTTAATTTCAATCCTGCTCCACAGTTCACATGCACGACTTTTCGGTCCACATGCATGTGTACACGACGTTTCTGTGATAATTTTTAGTATATAGCACTGATTTATCTAAAGCATTCGATATCATTAATCACGAAATTCTCCTTTCAAAATTACAATCTTTTGGCATTCGTGGTCTTGAGCATCAGTGGCTGACTTCCTATTAAAAAGATAGATATCAACAGGTCGAAATATTATATAATAAAAAGGAAGTACTTCAGCATTGCTTTTCAGAAACAAAGCCATTAAATCACGGAGTACCCAAAGATTCAATTCTCGGCCCTATACTCCTACTGTTGTAGGTGAACGACATGTCGTCTTCCACATCTGATTGCAAAATGGTTCTTTTTGCCGATGACACTAATCAACTATGTAAACACGCCAACGCTCAAAAAGTTTTGAGTCACCACTCGACTTGGTTCCATGCAAATCACCTCATTGTAAACACTGACAAAAGTGTCTATATCATTTCACAATAGTATCACAAAAACTTTACCCCAGGTTTCTCTTTCGTTAAACGGAACACAATTAAAAACTGTTTCTAATACAAAGTTTTTAGGTCTTCATATTCAAGACAATCTCAAATGGAATTGTCACGTCGACAATCTTAATTCCAAATTAAATAAATTACGCGTTATGAAAATTAAGTAAATTGTGTTACGCATTACGAATATTAGTTAATACTGTTAGTCCACATATTTCCCGTTGCGTATATTTTGCAAATGTTTACTCCCATTTACGATACTGCGTCTTCTGGGGCAATTCCGGGCAGAGCGTCCAAATTTTCAGAATTCAAAAGAGGATTGTTCGGATAATTTGTAAATCTCACCCCCGATTCTCTTGTAAACCTTTATTCAAGGAATTAAATATTTTAACACTTCCCTGCATTTATATTTATGAAACTGTCGTGTTTGTTAAGACCGAATTACTGAAGCACCACACTTGTTTCATACAAAACAGTTTTGTTCACGAACATAATACTCGCAGTAGTAATAATATTCATCGTAGGAGAGTGTCAACCACTCCTTGCCAAAAAGGAACATATCATTCGGGAATCGTTCTATATAATTCCCTCCCCAAAAATATAAAAGATATTAAATTGAATCTCTTCAAATCCAGTTAAAAGCTTCCTTCTGCACCAGTGTAAGAAAATTTATTGATTTTAATAAAAATTAAAGCCATCTTGTAGTTTATTATGCCATTGTTGTAGTACTTTCAAAATATCTGACAACAATTTCAAAACTATTTTTTTTCTGCATGCTTGTATTGTCTTATTATTCATATAAATTTAGTTGTATATGTACTCAACCCTGGCATGTTTGTGTACATTAATTCTGTAGTTTCATCCTGGCCCAGGTTTTCTCTGTTTTCCTTCAGGTAGAGGTGGATTTTTTATAGAGTAGCCCGGCTCTCGCCTAGGGACAGCATCAATTGAAATAATTATTAGCGAATTTAGTGTTATTTAATAGTTACAAATTATCAACAGTACTTTTTTAATGATTTATAGCTTGATAATAATACGTACTTGTGAAATGACATTTTTGTATTTTATTAAAGATAATATTTGTTGGTATTTGTTAATACTATACCACATGTCGATCTTATTTTTATCGTTAGGAGTATGTTGAAATGTTAAATCCGCCTCTGCCTTAGGGCCCTTGATTGGAATTGATGGCATGGTCCCTTGCTTGCTTCCGGAGAGTAAATTAGTTTACTGTTCTCCACATGGTCATACAAAGTTTGTAACTGTTTTTTTTACAATAAAGTTTATTTATTTTATTTATGCATTACTTGAACATCACGTCACAAATGTTCACCTGATGGTGGAACAAGAATTAGTACCGAAAGGTTGTGTAGACATTTTATAATGTTTTAATATGTTGACTTGTTGCATGTGTTTTTAATGTTTCATATCTACTTGTGACAAGTGTTAACAATAAAAAATTGTGGTTTGCTTAGTTTGGTAGAACATAAGTATTTATTGACTGTTAACTTGCAGACAAAATGGAGAGCTTATTCAAACAGTACTGAGGTGTCACTTTGCAACACATAATTGAAGATGTAGATTTCAAATGACTTAGGAAATGTTAAGGAAACAACACAATGAAAACTGACTGAATCACAAATTAATATTCCACAATTTTTATCAAATGCCTTATATTCAAAAATACCTTAAAGAACTTAAAAACATTAGTTCCTAATGGCTATTTCAGTTAATTTCAGTCTCCAAAATGTACTGAGGAACTTCATAAAAAATGAAATGACAGTAAGGCACTAACTCAGTCTTTTACTTCCGCAACAGGGAGAAATGACTTTCTAGATAGGAATATTTTGTTAGTCTTTTACACAATTATTGAGGTTGTGAGACAGGATTGATCTATAGCATGACAAATACTAAAACAATATAGTTCGTATTTATGAATAAATATTGACTATATGTATTACAAAGCAAAAGTTTCTTTCTCTGCTCAACCAATTTTTTTTATGGGGCTATAGGGCTCGCCAACACCAAGGTCATTAGAGCCCTCTCAGCCAAATCACATGAGAATTTCAGTTACTTTCTCCCCAATACACCCCACACATATGTCAGTGCAGCTCCTTGCAACCAGAGAACCGAATTCTCTCCTTCGATTATTTAGCCACCTGCTTTCGTAAGGATATGCAGATATGCTATCATGGTAGGGATTCATTAGTTGCAGAGCTGCACTATTCTTCTTCTCCAGGCTCACCACAAATGAAAAAATACAATAGGTTTTTAAAATTCCCATTAAATAAATTTCCACCTTGAGATAGATAGCGTTCATACTGTACAGAATTGGCAATTATTGAAATGCAAAAATCCAGAAAAAAATTATTTTTTGAAATAATATATTATTTATCTTTAAGAAATAGATAGAAACACACTAGTAATATACTTGAAAACTACAGATCAATTAGAATCACAACCTCTTCTATGGAAAAAACAAAGAAAATACATCACATGAAGATGTTTTCACAAGAAATGACCAAGACCAGAGTGAAAAGGGAAAAATTAATACTTGTATTATTCTTTAAATAATGAAGAGGAGGGAGAAGCAGAAATATCATTTGATCTACAAACAATACAAAATATGCTTCAATAAAATTCTCTAATATAATATCCATTCCATATATTCTTAGGCAAAAGATGCCAGTTTAAATACAAGCATCATTCACATAACATGCAATATAAAAATATTTTGAACTCACTCACTCTAGAAGTTTCCTTCAACACATAAGGTAGACCAGCAAAATACAGTAAATGCTGGAATAAAAATACTTTGGAAACATTCAGTTTTCAGTTACCAGTAACCGATGATAGGAGGAAGAACTCCTCAAACGTCTCTCATTGTCATTACTAGTGTGTGTCAAACACAATTTTATCTCACACCGGAGCATCTTTTATGAGTATCAATATGTTACTTCACAGAGTATTCTGCAAGCTAATAAAAAATCTCCAGAATGGGAATAGAACAAGAATCAAGCCAGTGTGCCAGAAATAATAAGTATAAAAGAACAGTTTATTAGGGAATGGTATAAAATATTACATACTAATGTGATTTCTTGTAAAAATAACACTTTAAATATTCACAATAGTTGGATAAATATGTGCTATTCAAATTAAACATCTTTTTCTAATAATACCCCAGTTCTTTAAGTAACATGAGTACAGTGACCCAAAAATAGTTCCAGCAGGGAACATAACATTACAAATACCGGGAACTCCCCTTTCTATAGTGAATCAGCAATTACATATAACAAAGATCATACAAATGCTTACTTCCAACATATTGCATAACCTCACTTTAGAATAATAATAATTCTATAAAGTCTGTCTTCTCTTACAATAAAGTGCAAACAGAGATAGTAATATAATATTTATGCCAGTAACTGTATAGTATATCACATGTTCAAAGTGACTAAAGTAACATTATCACAAGTTACAAAGTATCATGGGAAAGCTTAGTAAATATAATTCAATTTAATGTACTGATATCTTAAGTGAAAAATAACAGTTTTTAAAGAATGTTCAGTCTCTTAAACACTGAAGTACACAAGCAAGAACTTATCCAAAATATGCGCCACAATGAGTACACCTCCTGTTCTTCAAAGCAAGGCAGCAAAGAATTCCCAATGGGAAAAAGAATATTGCACAAAATATTCCCAAACAAGTATAATCCTCTTCTAACATACCAATCTGAAAAAAAAGGAATTTTCTGAAAATAACAATACATGAAAATATAAAGATAAACTTTAAAAGCTCTCTTCTACATTACAAATAATTAATTCTGATAAGATCTTCCTCTTCTAGCCTTGATAAGAGATAACATAATTTAAATATGGTTTGAAGTATGAGAGTGATGAGCTCATTTATTAGCATTAGCTTAAAATGAGGCACAAAGGATTCAAGATATTATGAGCCAATTAGGTAGCACATTCTAATAAGAAAGCAGCAAGTCCCTTGTTTAAAACTTCTAGGACAATCATTCTCTTCATGACTTTTCTCATTACTCAATGTTTGACATTACCTTTTGAATAAAAATTTATGATATAATCATATTTCAACATTCACATCAAAACAAATAGAAATTAAATCAAATGCCAACTCTGGCACATTGTTAGACGAACATCAGAAGTTAATTTATTCAAATTAATTTACAAAACAAAAATGAAAAGTAAATTATATGAATTTGGAACAAAGAAAAATGTAAAATATATCACACTCTAATGATAAGATGTACTGTATGATAGTACAATGCTATTTACAAATATGGCAGATTTTAGAATTTTACTATAAATCTACCCAAATATTAATGTTTTAAAATTTGACAAGTGAATTTCACAATATTTTATTACTAGTATATCAACATTTGATATGTGTAGTACTGATCCGAAAGGAATGTAAAGAACCTGAAGAGGAGACTAGAGTCTTGGCCTCGAAATGTTTATTACCCAGAACCATAGTGAATATGTGATTTTAATTATCAAGTGATTATGAAATATATTAGTCTTGTATAGTTAATTCATTGCCTTTAAGGTATTTGCACATTGAATGGAATATTAATAATTTAACGTTAATAATAAAAATAACAAGTACAATCAACTTACCCTACAAGCAGGACACCCGCCAACTATTATAATATCAGGTTGAGGTTGGACAGTAATCGTTGTTGCTCCATATGCAGGAACATATGATCCCGGAACTGGTTGACTTGGTCCGGGATACGGTTGATAACCAGGAGGAAGAGGGTTGGAACCATATCCTGTAATCAGAAACCATAAGACAACGCTTGTCAATCCAAGGTATCAGTAGAGTACATTTCGGATAAAATTGAACCAACCGTGTACTCCCGGAGGCGGCGAAGCCGTGTACGGTGGTGGCTGATCAGTACCCATCGTCACAACTAGCGATGCAAATTTCGACTGTTGATATCCGAGCGCACACAACGTGTCACTCCTAATTTCAACCTTGCTACCTCAACTTATCTCTCAGATGGCAATCTCGGGAAATGTTTGACAGAGAATCATGTGACAAGTGCCACAGAGCATTTATAATAATTACTATCACCTAAATCTCCGCCAGAGTGCAGTACTGGGAATGCGAAAACCGAATTTTACCGTTTGGTTCGCTAGTATACGAGATCTGGAGCACAGAATAAATAAGAAATATTTGATGAACAACAGCAGACCCGGCAAGTTAAATGGAATGGATTTATTATTCCCAACATATTCGAACGATCTTGGGCTTAAATGAAAGGACATTGCTCTATTACTATTTTGCATAGGCATTTTTATACTTTGCTAACTCTTAGTTTTCTAACAGTTAATCGACGAAACTATTTTCTAAATTTTCGACATTTCATCTGTATAAATCCTGTAAATATGAGCACTGTAACGAAATTAAATGAACTAGGGATTTTTTAAAATTCGCGTCCATACTCAGTAGTGCCTATGTCAACATGAGAAAATACAGCCATACATAAGGTACCAACTATACTGGAATAAACACATTAAATGATGGTAAAATAAATTTGTCACTTACCTTAATTAATTCACTAACTGATAATTAAGGATTTTAACTGGATTCTAATTTAATAAAAATGACACCAATAAACAAGAAAGGATTTCCGAACAAGGTTATGGGTTCTGAACAAGGTCATCATTCCGATATTGTCGTGAAACACAATTCTTCGGAAAGAAAACTCACATTTCTCCAAGATAATTGGTAATATTAACCCTTTGTTACAAGAAATATATCATAAATTTCTCCTTCTCACACCATAACAATTTAACATATAAAAGTTGATTGCGTTTATCCCTAACACATTCCCCCAAAAGCAAAACACACCATGCAATCTTACAAATACTAAGCAAACGATTATTTCAACAAATTTTCATTTAATTTCTCAAAATTTACTAATAATAATTTTAAAGACACATTGAAGGGTATGTATCATATCTAACGGAAGGCTGTTAGATCACATTCCTTATTCCTCTAAGTAAATTATTTTACTTTCTTGAATCACACATAGCTTATTCCTGAATTACCTTGCTTGTGACTGAACAAAAGTTTCTTTTACACGATACTACATTTTCATGTTGACTCAAGATAAAATTAACACTAAGATCCATCACTTAAATAACACATAACTCCTACCTCAGAACATGGTTCCGTCATGCGATGTCAGTAGATGCAAAAGTGGTGATGACGATCACTTGAAGGTGGCCGCATTCAGAGATCCAATATCCAATGTGGTTTCAGAAAACAACGGTCAACGCTGGATCACCATGTCGCGTTGTCATCCACCTGCTCATCAGCGTTTGTATTGAGATCACCTTGAGGCCATCTTCTTTGACGTGGAAAAGGCATATGAGAAAAGCTGGAGGTATGGAATACTACGCACATTACATTAGTGGGGTTTTCGATGTCGTCTTCCTCTTTTCCTGAAGATCTTTCTATCTGAATGGTCATTCCGCGTTAGCCTCGGTACTCATTTGTCATCTAGTTATCCCTTGGAGAACGATGTCCCACAGGGCTCAATCCTGAGCGACACTCAATTTGCCATTGCCATAAATAGTAATGCGTCAGTGGTTCGAGAAACGGTACATGCGTCTCTCTTCGTTTACGACTTCACCATGGCATAGTGCAAACAAGACCAGCTACAATTCCTTATTGCACGTATCAAAAATTGAAAAATTGTAAACACCGAGGTCCAAATGTTAACAGTAGTTAAGTTTTTTTACATTTATTGAGATGTGCCAAGTGCCGTGTGTTTCGATACTCTCGTGTTGATACATCTGAGGTAAGCTGAAGGACCTATTATTGAATTTTTCATTGTTTAATATGTGCAGATAGTGTAAACGTTAATTTCGTATTGTTTTCTTTTCCAGATGTACTCAATACAACATTCTGTTATACTGTATATGGTATGTGCCATCAATGATGGGGAAACTATCTTGCTGTGTCCTATGTGTGTAGTAGAATTGTACAAATACATTTCTGTGAAGTCTGATTGAACTTACTGAAAGTAAACATTTGTGAAAGAAGTAAGTTGTAAGTATATGGAAGTACTAGCTTGGATAACCTAATAAAATTTTGTATTTAATTTTATTTTCTAGTGTGTGATATAGAACTGTTAACCATGAAATTGTGTAGAAACTGCTTTCTCATAATACATTAAGAAGGTGGATTGGCATAAAAGAAGTGACATTCAATTCTAAAATCCCATGCAAACATTTCTTAAATCTCCAGTGTTTGCAAATAGTTTAGGTTGCTGATAACGTGTGGTTAAACAATTGATCTTGAAATGTCATCTACCTTCACCTCATATGCTCCATAGCCAATCCATACACTATCAACCGCTTCATAGCTCAGTGTTAATTTCTTCACATACCCAGCATGTTTGGAGCACCATTGTGTGCCATTTGACTTCTTCCGTTGTAATTTGTTCAGTCCTTATTACTAGTGTAATATAAGTGAGTAATAGTTATTAGGCTCTGCCTCTTTTCATTAGATATAAATAGTGAATATAAATAACAATGTCTGAAAATGACTGAACAAATTCAACAAAGGTTGAGAGAAACTGATGAAGATTGTGAAAGTATTCTATGTGACTCAAAAACATGACAATAGCGAAAAGTAAAGTATTAATGAATAAGAAACTTATTATTAAACTTAAAGATAAACCTTTATTTGGCAACAAAATTTTGATTGAGCACCACTGTGCTCCTAGCGACCAATGGCGTTCCACCGAATTATAAACCACTGGAGTGTTAATGAATTAAACTTAGATAATGTAATTAAGATAGCATATTTTCTGTTGAGTAAATTGTATTCAATTTTCCACGTTAATTTTTACTGTGATTTCGTGTTTCAATAATTTTTTGTAATGTGCAAGTTGAATCACTGTATGTGATTTCTCTGTGACAATAAAAATAGTCCCCAAATGAAAACATTTCTTCTTATTTATCCCCTCATAATGTATTATTAACTTATTCCACTGTTTTTATTTTTAGTATTATTCCAGTGTTGGTGAAGGATTTTTAAATCCAATAAAATATGAATCTGTGAAAGGGAAAGTGATGTAACTATTTTTTAAATTAATTTCGAGTTAAGGTCATACCATTATTCTCCGTTGTAAAATATATCAGATAGAATAGTGAGGTGTATCTGAACTTGCTCATTTGCCACAATCATAATTTATTGGTAGTAGGATAAGTGGTGCAAGTATTATTTCGACCACTGAGGACGTTACCTTTTGTTGTTATTAGAATTATTATTGTAAAAATGGATAGTTAGGGTGAATCAGCCACTTGTACTATTGTACTCTTATCTTCCTAAACTTGTTACGAGAGAAAAATGGTGTATTTTACTAGTAACCTGTTACATATTCACTACCAACATCTTGAATTTATAACCCTTGGAGTGAAAAATTGTGTACTGCAATTAAACTCCTATAAACATCCCTTAAATTAACTTTTTAATCACCATAATTCAACACAATTCAAGATACCTTATCATGAAGCAGTTTTGGCTTAATTTATTACATTATTCATGTTTTATAGCACTTCATGTGGAACATTGTGTTTTAAAACATTTATGTTGAATTACACCACTGTACCTTTCATCATACCCTATTATTGAATATTTTCAGGAATGAAATTGGAAGATAAGGTGATTAAATTCAATTTATTTTTCATTAAACCCCTCGGGTTTTTAGTCATTTTTGTGCAAAAATGCAGTATCAAACATATGTGTATGGCAATAGAAAGAAATGTCATTTGTTTTATTGGCTGATTAAAAAATAATTCATCACGTGTATGAACATTTATTTCGACTCTTCTACCACATTCTAGAAATATAACATTCACAATTACATACACCGCCAAGATAAAGAAAACACGTTGATTGACACGCAGACGAAGTATGCACTTTATATGGAATTTGCTAGAACGAATTAGGATGGCGTATAGATGGAGGATCAAGAATAGATAAAAATACAATTATGAAGTTTGTCAAAAAGCAGAGATCCTTATATTACTTTATGCGACAGAGACAAGGAGACTGGCAACAGTCAAGACATTGCCAAGAATATGCGAGCGAATACGCAAAGGAATTGCCTAACATCGAATCGTGCCGAATGCACCATCGAAGGAAATCGGTTCTTCCGAGACCATAAAGGCATCGGTAAATTGACCGAGGAATCGTACGACGAATTGACGGAAAAGATCCCTTACAGAATACCACGGTTGAGCTCTGCGCCGAAAAGTGACGTCACTTCGGTCGAACCGAATCGGTACGAGTCCAACCGAATGTTACAGAATAGGGCTTCAGGTCCCCAATCATTTCTACCAAGGGTCTTACTACCTGGGGTCATGTCAGGACTGATGTGTGTCCTTTAATTGGATTCTTAAAGGACCACCCACCGAGTGAGCATAAGCGGTATGTGCACATGCTTACCAGCTCCTTAATATATAAGTGCAGCGGATGTAGTCATAGAAGTGCCTCCATGGCACTGAGCGGAATAGTGCCCAGCGCCCCGGTTATTCCAAAGCAAGCTAATCTTTGTATGGTGTTTAGCTTGGTAATTGCCGTCTCCACCCCAGAGACGGCCACAAACCAGTGATGCGAAAGTAATCATAGGCGTTATATCAGCAACATAGAACCATTGGACCACTTTTGGTCTAAGTTCCCATGTCCTCCCAATAACTCCTCGACAGACCCACAAGATTGTGCAAGCCTTCTCCACCTTATAATTAATGTGTTTTTTTTCAACTAATTCTGACATCCAAGATCACCCCGAGATGCCTGACCGACGATGATCTGACTAGCTTTTTTCCCTAATAAAAAGGGCTCCAACGGACCATCGAGCCTCCGTCTCCACATGAAAACAACTAGTTCCGTCTGGTCAGTGTTCACTAACCAGCATGTTTTCCTGGCACCGTTTCTACACCCTACGTGAGGAGACGTGCATGATCTCCGTAACCGTACAGGGAAAAAGCTGATATCGTCAGCGTAGCCCAAGACATAGGATCCCCCAACATCGAGTCTGGTAAATCTGGTCTCCACCCTGTGGACACCCTCTGTCCATGATAGCACTCAATATTACTGCGTTGAGGGATAGAAGAACTTGGCGACCCTGAAAGGAGGTCGTAATCCAATTTGATAGTGAAGGGCTAACTACTATTTTTTTCTAGACTAAGCTTTATTGCGCTCAGCATGGTACGGTTGAAAGCTCACTCTACATCCAGGAAAACTACCATAGAAAGCTATTGCTGGTCAAGGGCCTCGTCTCTAGTTGGTGGAGAGCCGTCTTGCTGATAACATGGGATGATGCAGCGGTCGAAATCTCACCACCTTCTTCTGATGTACCTGTCCACCAGTCTCTCCAAGGTTTTCAAACGAAAGGAAATTAAAATGATAGGACGATAGTCCTTTGGCCTAGTATAACATGTCTACCAGGTTTAGGTATGAAGACCACTTTGGTCCGTCACCACAGGGAATGAACATATCCCATGGTTAAGCATAATCTGTAAATCCTAAAAAGATGTGGTGTCATGTCTTTCCCACCCTTTTGAAGAAGTGCAGAAAAGACTCCATCCACTCCTGGGCTTTTGAAAGGTGCAAAGGATAATATTGCCCATTTCACTGTATTATAGGTAACGATCTCCGACATTTCATTACAATGCTTCATTGCAACATCAGACTAGCGGGATTCTACTGGTTCCACACCGATGTTCGTGATTGTTACTCCAGCAAAGTAAGTACGCAGCAACAGGCTCAGAATTTCTCCCTCAGTTGATGTAAATTCTCCGTAGGGAGCCACCAAAATACCGAGCCTGGCCTTAATGTCCTTAGTAAGTATTCTATAAAATCTACCTGCTGGTTCCGAGTATCATCGCAGAACTGGCTCTACGATTTCATGGAAGCCTTCCTGACTTCCGCCTTGTATTCCCTCTGAGACTCCTGACAGGCTACCCTACTAACCTGATCCCTTAGGGTCCTGTGTCTATTCCATATTCTATTCAATACGGGTTCTCTTCTTAATGTAATCCAGGTAGCCATTCCATCTACAGCTACCTGTTGACTTTTTCCTCTCCACGACTGGGCAGTTCATCTCATAACAGGTAACTAGAGTCTGAGTCACATAAGTAAACACCAACTCCAGCTCTTTGTTGCCATAATGAGCAGAGGTATTTATACACCACTGTGGCTTAAAGCAAAACCAACATTCCATTGACTGCTTTCTATATAGCCTTTCTATGACAGCTTTTCTCATGTGACTTGTTTTAACAGCCTCATTTATTTAATATTGATATGAATAGTTGGTGGATATAAATAAATGAGTACCTTATTGCAAGTATACCCCATTTTTGTATACTGGACTGTATATTTCCATTCATATGAGAATGTCCTGAATCTTTATTATGAATAAATAGAATTAAGAGCAAGTATGTATTTTCTTTGTGTACATATCCTGTCAATTGTCCTGTTTTCATTTTCTATTTCATATGTGTAGTAAAATATTTCAGTTATACGTCTTGTTAACTATTCACAAATGTTAATTTTTGTAGGGAAAGTATTTTTAGCTAAATCATTGTGAAATTATGAAGCATGAGGTCGAGGGAGTGGGGGTTACAGTAACTGGTTGGGAAGGGAGAGGGGAATCGGGAACTGCCACGCGCCCTGTGGCCGGTTTTTGAACTTGTAGTGCGCATGGAACAATGTTAGGAGCGCTGAAAGCTGTTAACGCACCGTTAGTATGGGAGAGGGGCGTCTGGTTTACGGTCTGTGCTTCAGAGTTACATCATGTTGCTCTGAATCAAGACTAAGACTTGATTGTGGCTTGAACGGTGCCCTTTATATAGCAGACACACAGAACGTCTATACTGAGCTCGTTCATGAATGTGGTATCGATTGTTGTCATGGAACATGCAATTCACACGGAGTTCGTAGTTTCCAAAGAATGTTTATGACCAAAGAATACTTATGTATTCACGGAATAGTTATGCACTTGGTAAGTTTCTCACAGAACGCTAATAACTCAGAGTTCGTAGTAGATAGGGAAATAGAATTAAATGCTTTACTAACGTTTGGTTCGTAACAACGTCGCCTTATACGAAAAGTCAGTCTCTTGCTAGTTGTCGTAGGTCGTAGAGTACTTCCTTGGGTTCAGTTAATTAAGAATAATTTAACGTTAATTAAGAATAATAACTAGAGTCAACCACTCTATGCCAAAAAGGACCTTATCATTTGGGAATCGTCCTATATAATTCTCTGCCCAAGAATATAAAAGACATTATGAAATTGAATATCTTCAAATCCGCGGTTAAAAACTACCTCCTGCACCAGTGCTTCTACACTGTAAAAGAATTTATTGATTTTAATAAAAGTTAAATCCGTCTTGTACTTTATCACGCCATTGCTGTAG
>NNCF01129262.1:400443-419199 GCA_002313205.1 Laupala kohalensis | reverse complement strand
CACCTACCAGATGTAAGTCCCCTGGGGGGTTGTTGACGCATACTGGGGAGGCTGTACTGAGGACAGAAAATCCTACACAGGATTCATATTTATATTAGAAGGAAGCCCTGTCGCTTGGGAATCCAGAAAGCAGCAAACAGTGGCTCTGAGCTCAAGGAAAGCCGAATACATGGGAATGGCTGTGTGGCAAGGAGGCAACATACTTGCTAAGATTTATTAAGGAGTTGGGTTTTAATTCACTCGCCAACCCCATCATTTTTTACGACAAAGTTCGCTGTAGCTGGTGGAGAACCCTGTGTTCCACGACAGGATTAAGAACGACATCCATCATCACCTTGCTGACTTTCTGATGAAGGGTTTTACCAAGACAGAAGCATGAGTGGTGTTCCAAGGCAGCAGGACTCAAGTGTTGCACCTGAACCTCGCTCAAGGAGAGGTGTTCGGTTGGCAACTTTTCATGATGCTTCCTGTTTAACGAGCATTCACGAACGTTCAGTGTGTTTTATTAACAACAATGTGCATGGACGTTAGAGATTAGTGTTGTATACCGTTGTGAGCGTCTGTGCTTTTCATATAATCTATGTATCCGAGTACACTTTATGTGTTTCTGTGAACACAACTCTAAGGTTTTACTTTATTTTTTCTGGCAACATCCAATTGGATTGCAAAGTTTAGAATACAGAGAAAAATTGCAAAGTGTCTCAAACCAATATATGTTCGGCAATGTTTAGTCTATTTAAGAGTCCACTACTTAATTCATTGCATTAAGTTTTATTTCGTCAGAATTGTTTAGTCTGTTTAAGAGTCCATTACTTAATTCATTTTATTATTTACTGTTTTGTCAGAATTGTTGAAATGCCATCATGATCAATTAACTAATACAAAAAATATTCAGAATGCCTTGAATAACAGATCTTTTGACCTCGTTTTGAAATGCTGCCTTCATGTCACCACTGTATTCCATAACCTTCAGGTAAACTTCTTCTGTGATGGCACTCAAAATCATCGTTTTTACACATCTTATACTTTCTCATGAACACCATAAGTAATATGGTCATTTTGGTGTTCCACTTTACTTTGTTTTTTTTATTTGCTTCAATAAAAATAATAACAATGTAATGTGAAAACAGTAACTGCCATATGCAACAGTTATTTCATTTCTCAGGTGAATAAACTTGATCAACTTAAATAAATCATTGTAATGATTTGTTGGCAACACACTCTCCACTTACTCTTTTTAACATGCACTAGTTTCAGAAGCTGATGCCTCCATCCTCAGCTTCAGCTGACTACTGATCCAACTCTTCCAACCCGATCCTGGTGGTGAGCAGGTGAATGAATTTTGAAATCAAATTACGTTGAACTTCAAAATTTAACAATGTGATACTAAATTTATTTTGTAGAGTCAAAGTGATATTTATTTCTTTGAAAATTTTTGAAACTTCTGATGCAATTCAGACTGATACGTAAATTTTCGGTAAAGTGTTTCCTTTTATGGCTTTTTTAAAGTGGTGACATTTTAAAAAACATAAGCCCTAAATTAAAGCAAATTAAGGAAAAAGTATCTTTTCTTAACAGAAAATGATTAAATACCTTTTCTTAACAGATCATGAATTAACATAATTAATCATAAGGATTGTGACAAAGTTGATATTGGACAAACAAATTGAAATTTAGAAATTAGAATAAGGAACATTTTTGACAAATCAAATTTGGACATATTGGAAGCAGTAACAGCATATTTTTAGGATGAAAAACATGAAATTTATGAAAATGTAAGATTGATGAAGAATGTTAATGGGTATTTTGAACTGTTATTTTGGAAACAACTGTTTGTTCATCTATTCAAGAACAGATTGTTAAATTTTGAAGTTCCATTTGAAAATAATTTTATTTCAAAACTTACCTGCTAGCAGATAAGGTTGAAAAAGTTGGATCAGCAGTCGGCAGCAGTTGAGGATAAAGCAACACCTTCTGAAACAAGTCCCGAGTTTAAAAGTAAGTGGAATATGTGTATGGAACTGACTCCCTTGTGAATTCCCAAAGTAATGTACATTGTGATAAACTTAGTTATAAAAATGGTCTTAAGTTGTTGATTGAATCATTCGGAGACAATTTATGAATTAACTACAATTCCAATTCATTTTATACTTCACAACAAATGTAAAAGGTGATGTGACAGTGAAAATGTTAGATTATGATCCCATCCCTGTCCAGAAAATAATCTTTGTAATGATATATCGCTGTGACTGTTGGTTAAATATGATGGGACAAATAGGAAATTTATAAAATGCTACCTTTTACCTTACAAAGCAAGATATAGCAATTGTAATGACTTCAATGCAAGTTCTCTTAAGTATTTTCATCACAATATGTTAAAAAATCCCATTAGATTTGAAACAGTATTTTTCTTGATATGTATCTTTTGAATGTTTTGAATACCCAAATATTATAAATAATTCATTACTATATTCGTATTCATAATCACATCATCAAGTCCACTTGTTACAAGGTGATTATTCGTCAAACCATCATTCTCTCTCTCTCTCTCTCTTTTGTATTCAAGTCGGCAATTCACAGTTTAGTTTGGAAGAGGGGCTTAGAGACTCATACAGGCCTATGCACATAGGATATGGAGAAATCCCTTTGTACTGGCAAATACATAACATATGGCAACAATTTGTCAAGTCCCAAATACTCTAACAATTCACTAATTCAGTCATAATTCTGACAACTGCCCTACTTTAAAAACTGTAAAATAGTACTCTGCATCTCATCCAATATCTATCGAATTCTAAAAAAAAGGATTAAGTTAAAAATTAAAACTGAAAGTTGGTGACAATATCACCATGAATCTACAAAATAAATTGAGTAATACAAAGAGAGACCACAATGTACTAATTAATTTGACTGAAAATGGGACTTGACATCTTTGTTTATTTAATATTCTTATGTATAAGTTCTAACTTGCTTCAAGTACAAAAAAAAATAGAAGATTAAGTAAGGAAAATCTGTTTTATAGATACTTCTGCACCCAAACAGTTAAGTATTTTAAAAAAGAAAATAGGCTCTTAGGTCCAGTTCAGCAATGAAGGAAATTTTAATAGAAGACAATTAGTAGAAATAAATTTTCCTAAAATAACATCTAATCAATAACAATACAAAATTGTAACAAAATACAGTTTTAAAAATATCCAAATCATGTATCATTTCTTTTAAATCTCAAGTTTCTATAAAATGCTACGAGGAAACATCTACAATACATTCAATGTAAAACTGGTGCGAAGGAATTGTAAGTTCAGGATCTAAGATGCACAACATACATCCTACAAGATGTAAAGACCCTGTCACCAATACATGTATTCTAGCGTTTGACGTCTTAGTTTCATTTTCTACATACGTTACAGCCTCTTCCACACAAGGAAAAAACAAACTTCTATTGATGACATTAGAAGTTTCACGTTGATTTGTCTCGAGAAAAGTATCATTTTGTTTCTCATATTCCTCAACTAATCTCTCCCAAATTTGTCTGTTTTTCTGACTGGATTTGCTTTGGCATGAAGCTGTTATCTTAAAATTTGCCTGGTCTGCAAAATAGAAAATAAAATTAACTTAAAAAGTATAAACAGTCAGCATTGTTGATGTCATTGATGAATGAATATTTAGAAATGATCATCCAAGTCATTCAAGAATAAGATGGAAGCAAGATAATATCCTAAGACTGCCTTCACTCTTTCAGATTGTTACACTCCTACACTCTAAGAATAAGATCTATGGATTTAAACTCTTAAACATCTCAGAATTTAAGAACATTATGAATTTTCTACTCCTTTCTATGGAGTCACCATGTTTATCAAAGAAAACAAGTGTTTGAGAACAATACCATCATCATAAAAGGAATATATAGACAACGTTAATAAAAAATATACTCAGAATTCTGACTGATGAAGCATGATTTTTTTCCCTAAGGAAGATTTCATTTAAGATCTTGCCAAGTTTCAATTGTGCTCTATGGTAATATTAATTTCAAAAAAGATCTTCATGCAAGAAAGTTAGTTTTGTTTTTAACTTCCACAATATCAGCAGATTGTGTTGTTTACTTATACATTGAGTTCAGATATATTCATGACGTGTTAAGAAGTACTATATACATCTTGTAACATTAAATGGTGACAACTTACCACTTGTGGCAGCAACATTTTGGTGAACCAAATTAGGGCAAAATATGGCTTTATCAAATTCACAACTAATTAATAATGATAGGAGATTAGTAATATCTCTATCCCCTATGGCATTAAACACAAGAAATTTCTTGCAAGTCCTGAAAAAAAACTATTTTATTAACAATTCTGACATTTGGTAAACAGGATAATATTTGGAGGCAACACAAACCTATCACCATTACATTGAGCAAGAAACCACTTGGAACACACTTCAACACTTTCTGAAGTGTGAGCACCATCCAAAAAGAATGACACATTTCCTTTATGAATGGTTTGCATTCGACCAGGCCAGGAACAATTACGTAAGCCATTTAATATTTGAGGAGTTATTTTACAAGGAAGTGCTTCTTCCAAATAATTCTTTTTTTGAATTCCTGAAGATATTTTGCAGTCATTTCTGCCTAGAAAGAAAGGAGAACAGAGATACTGAATCTCAAAATTCCTTGACTTTTCCTGATTTTCCCTGACCCATGGATTAATTTTCCCCGACTATTATTGCAAAATATTAACATGCACACAAAAATTACTCTAATAATGGAGAAACAAACATCCTAGCAGGCAAAAGTCTTAAAAAGAAGTAATTTCATAAAAGGAAAATATCAATAATTCATCAATCATTCTTCAATAGTAGAGCATTATCAATAAAAAAATTAAAAAATAAGCACACTTATCAGAAATATAAAAAACAAAGCCTGGCATTAGATTGACTAAAGACTGATAAAGAGACTGACCAAATACCAATAGCACTGCCATCATTTAAACGACGCTGGGACGATTAAAGAAGGGCAGTGGTGGCAGGAGGAATGGTCGGAGGCATCTTATTTGTTATCAGTAAAACATAATATTTGCTAAAAAGAGTTAAGAAAGCGTAGGAGTGAAGTCACCAACCACTGTTCCAGCTTCAATAGCCCCCGCAAGTAGTTGCTATGACAACAATGCGTTCTACAAAATATCGAGGTGGGTTGATGCAACTGGGACTGCCTCTGGAGTTACACAGGTTCACTTTGGTACCATCTAGCTGTCTCATCATTGTAACGGCACTTCCACTTCCGTAAAGACAATTTAAATTACTTAGGGAACTCACAGTGGAGTCACTACAATAAATTATAGTACAAATTCTTCAGCTACACATTCCACTTTCTTTTTTAAATACAAATTAGTACGGAAGCTGTTTCTTCCATCGTCAGCATCTGCCAACTGCTGAAAGTTGCGACAGAGTCACTGCAACAGAATTGTATGGTGGAACTCTCCCATCAATACCATTTGAAGAAACAACCAGATAGTGAGGCAGCGCTGCCACTTCTCAATGAAAGAACTTACCAGAGGAATGTTGAGTGGAGCAAACCACTTTAAATCTAATTGAAAAAACAATGAGTTTTTGAAGAAATTGTGGTGTACTTTTTTAATTTAACGATCTATATTATTAAAACTTATAATCTTTAAGGGATGAATAATATTTATATTTTTTGTGAAGAGCTCACTACTTTTGGACTTGTAATTAAGTCGTCGTCAGGTGATCAAGTAATTATTTACTTAATAAGATTATATAACAGATGTTAATAGTAGTAGGGTTTAGATCTATGTTATTGTTAATAAATTTTTTCCCTCAGCATTCAGCGAATTTCCTGACTTTTCCAGAAAGAGAAAATTCCCTGACAGTTAGCTGATTTCCAAGTTTTCCCAGTCACTTGCCACCCTGCAGAATAGCATATCAGTGTTCCTACATAAATATTAGGATGTCCCTTAAATAGGACAAAATTGTTTTTGCGAATATAAAAACGTATATCCTCAATTTTTTTTATTTGGTTCTTTGAGTTCACATTCAAATTATTATACTCCTAAGATAATGTTAACCCATGCCAAATTTATGTTGAAGTTGCTATACATAATAAAAGTTCAACTTCTAAGATACTGGATTAGGCTCCAGGGCAACATGTAACTCTTTCTACAGTCCACTTTCTTTGTCCAATCAACTCAAAATTTTTACCAGTAATTTAAAAATGTTTCATGTATAATAGGTTAAACTTTCTCGTTGATTAAACAGAGAAAACAGACTGAAGAAAGGGTTGAGCGCTCCAATTTCAAATATGAGCCTCTGGTGAAGCATTTAAATTTTTCCTTAGGTGATCATTCCAGTTTAATAGATTTGAAATTTTTGTCAGACCTTTGAAACATTTTGTAAAAGATCAAGTGAAAATTTCAAATCAGTCTGATAAAATGAAAGAACTGGGAGAAAGTTTGAGCAATAAGCTTTGAATTTAGTTCTCAAAGAAACAATTGTGGTTATAAGCAGTGAATTCATCATTCCAGGTGTTAGGAAGAAGCAAAAATAAAACATATTTAAACAATAAATTATTTGTTAATATTTCACAATTATATATTTCAAAATATAATGAAGTAACCATTGGGGATACTTTCTCTTCAAAGTTTCATTTTTTACAGTCAGGAAACAACAGAAAATGGTCTTGAACACAACAGAATATTATTGTTACTGCTCCTCATTGGCAATAATTAAACCATGAAAGTCTTGCATTAGTTTTACCTCTCCTTAAAGTATCATTAACAGCTTTAAGGGACAAAACAATTTGTTTGGTTTTCAAGAACAACACACAGTTCTCCCAAGTCAACGCATATTCTCAGAGAAAATAACTTTAGTTTTCAAACGAAGGAAAAAATATTTACTCTTCATAGATATAAAGTCTTCAATATTCTGTTTTGTAATTAAAGGGAGAGAAGAAACTAATAATTTGTGAATCGGTAATTCAGAAAAGTTCATATTAACGAATATAATGAATTTCCTTATTAATTTTTTTAAATAGTATCAGATAAATAACAGTAAGTTTAAAAAAAGTATGTCTTTCGTAATAAACAAATAGTTAAAATGAAATTGCTTGAGTAAATTACATAAATGAACTAATATTTAAAATAAACCTATCATACAATAAACCATTGAGATCTTCACTAGATGGTATATATCGCTTCCAGTGGTCATCTGATTTTCTCTACTCAAATTTTCTTCTATTCTTTCTTTTGTTTCTTTATCCACAGAATCAACAAAAAGAGACAAGACAGCCTCTTAGTCTGTCAAGTGCCATAAGTGCTGACAAAACGTTTGTAAAGCTGCTTTCGATATTACATTCTCAACTTGCCTTTTCAACTACTTCAGAAACTCGTCTTATTGAGGTGCTTTTTTATGCAGAAACACATTGAAGCCATGGCCTAATATAGCAGATCACAATAAAACACTTATATCCTGCAGAGCTGCTTTATATTACTTCAAATTGAGAGCTGAGAAGAATTACTTTTAGATAATGAAGTGCTATCACCATCCAATGAGCAAGAAGCTTTGCACCTGGAGAGTGCACCTGGTATTTTGAATTTTCGGACATCTCCAACTAAAAGCATAATAGAAAGATCAAACAACTCTTGATAGTCATGTCTTCAACAGAAGATATGCTCAGCTCGATAGGAATCCAGCAAAGTGTCAACTTACATATTGTTCCAGTGAACCTGTTAAATTTCTTTACAGGCTTCAATACTTTTCCAGCTGTCTTTGAGCTTCTTGAAAAGAGAAATGTCTGGCCTTGTGTTAAAATGGTAAATTTTTGCTTTGAAAAACCTCTTCAAGACAAGTTCATAAAAGTGATGGAGGCAACCAAAAATTATCAAATCCCTTCTGAATTTCTGTTCCAAAAGCACACAGGCACCATTGATGCAACCTGTATTAGAAGCCGTTCCACTTCGTCTTCAAAATTTCTGTTAGAGATTAAATTCCAAAACCTTGTGCCAGCTTCTTTTCGGTGGAATCGTCAAATTTAGAAACAGCTAGAATTTGTTCTTTATTTCCGAATGAAATTGCAACACGAAGACATTTTGGGCATTTTGATAAACCAGAGTTGGTAGCAGTTTACTATTTCACAGAACAATAAGAACTTCTGGCACCTCATTTCAAAAATCAGTTTTCATAGTTCTTGCACATTCCTTTAGATTTTTTTGTTCTTATTCATTGAATAGAAGACTTATTTATTGGAAAATCATCAACAAATTATGTCCAAATGCCTCAATTGTACATTGAATAATGAAAACTGAGTCTCTCATGCTCAATTGTCACCTATCTAAAGCAGGACTATCTTCGGAGTGACAAAATCTTTTCACCTTGTTTTGCAAATCTCTTTCCTGAGCGATGACGGGTCACATCTCACATGAACTAACAACCTCATCAGGTGAAATAGAACAGTTATCCAATCAGCCACTTAAATAACTGACGACAACTTAAGATGCAGTGGGGGAATATTTAATTTGCTGAGTTTCTTCTTCCCCTTTATTCTTTTTCAGCTAGCTTTTTGGTCACATTAACTACGCAACCAGGCTCCCGTTGCTGCTGTAGGAGTATTTTAAGTTCCTCGAGTTTCATTTCAAAGGCATCAGTGTGGGCAATATTGAATAGAGAATCCAACTTATTTGTGAACTCATCTATGGAGCTTGAAAATATCTTGATTTTCCTTAGCATNTCTTTATTTTCCTTAGCATTTTTGGACACCCCTCTAGATCTAGTAAAATTCAGTGAGTTAAAAGGACGTTTTTCCTTTAAAAGGATGTTTTTAAAGTGATTTTTGTGGAAACCTCACCTTCTTCCAATATATATTGCACTCTTGAGCAATGATATTAACTCTTTATTTCACAGATAATTTCATCACGTTAATATTGTAAAATGACACCTCTAGTACCTGGTGATTTGATGGAAGTTTACAACCAACCAGTTGATGACCTCACCCAACAAAAATAGTCCTTTATTGCCACATATGTTCAATGACATGGTTGATATCTAAAGTGATCAATACTTTGTAAATGACAAATTACTAATGAAGAATTTAGGATACTAAATGCACATGCACTTCATAAGTAAGCAAAAATTGACTTTATGTGCAAGTTAGCAAATGCCCATCATTGTTCCGCATCTCGATAATGCACAGAAAAGAAGCTAGGGTGGACGGAGTGGTGGAAAAGAGTTTGTGGATAAAAATTGAAAACTAATTTTGAAATATAAAAATATGAAAATTGCTTCGGATCCATAGTATTAGGATTGATGAGATGTTTAAAGATTGTTTCAAGTTTTAAAAGATAAGAAGATTAAAAAATTTAGAAACAAAAAAGAAAAAAAATAACCACCTTCAATAAGTTTAAGGTAAGCAATAGTGTGTTTTCATAAAATCTACCTGTTACCCAGGATTTCATAAAAAAAATAAAAATATTATTCAAAGACCTAAATAATATGTAGGAACTCAAAATAAATTCAAGTAAAATATAACACTTTAAATAATATGACCCCATTAGTAATATTAAAATAAACATAAAAATTAAAGAAGAAATGCCACTTAACAAATTGAATTCAGGAATATAAAATTACACATAGAAAGACCTATAGGAGGCATATATATGCCTGTACATAGGTTGGTCCTATAAAATTTACAAAAAAAAAAAGATTTAATAAGTTTTAAATAAACTGACACACAAGTGAGAGATATATCTCTTCCATATTTACAATCAAAAGTAAAAGTTCATTATAAATTTGGTAAAAAGTGACAATTTTACATTAACAAAAAAAATGACTTAAAACACAAAATAACACATAAGTATAAATATTTAATATATTCATTAATTAAAGCTAATTTCATAAAACACTCTAACAATAGATCAGGAGTACTAAATAAACTGTTAAGATTGTAAGTAAGTTTACTTTTGCCAGACAAAAAGAAACACGACAATAAGACCAAAGAAACATTTTAGAAATATTAATTTTGGAAATACTGTGAAAATTGGCACATTTACTGAATTAAAAACAAGATGTTAACAATGAGAGGATTAATTTGAAAAATAATACAGATATTCTGAACTGCTAACTTGAGAGCATGTATTTCTCAACTTTTTCAATAAAAATCATTAACTTCTAGTTTTCATTTGAGAATGCTTTCAAAATTTATACATATAGCCCCAAAAAATTGATGATGGGAGCGAGAGCTTTCTAAACTGGTAACAAGCATATGATGTAAGGGAAGTGTGTGGTCAACATCACTCAATATTTTTGTTTCATACATATTATTGAATAAAGTTATTTTCATTTATTTTACATTTTTTCTTCCCATACACTAGAAAAACACTGATTGACCTTTTTATATAAGAAATAAATAGAAGTAATGATTATCGCATCACATGCATTTGAAGTGAAACGTGTTCAACATTCAAACACAAACGGAACAACAACAAATATACTCTAATGGCACCTTCTTTATAGAACTCTAATGACTCGCCACACAAATGATATAGCAAACAGAGTTTAAAGAAGTTTCACTCCAAAATAACAAACAATAAGATAAAACCAATACCTCCTCTATGTTGAGTTAACCATGCATAAGACAACTGCACGGCTAATGATGAATTGATGTTTTGAACTTTACTCTCAAATGTGACTTGGGAAGCTCCCCAATCATACACGTCCATGGATGGGACTAGTTTCAGGGAGCACTATCAATAAAGAATCAATTGGTCAGACAGTCAGTCAAATCAATCATTATACTATATACAAAGGTCACTCCAAAAGAAATGAACTACATTTCAAACTTTTGTTCTACATATTTACTATACACAGAGGCCATAAAAAACCCTCCTCCCATATGTAATCACATTTAATTTAATTAGTTTCCTTCTGCAAGTCTGGATGTCATAGTACTCCATCAGGATGACTAATGTACTAAATGTTCGTCTGAAGGTATTAGCTATTTTAGAGTTTCTGTGTTGTGAAAACGAGACAGTGATAAACAATCAAAGGAGATTAAAGAAGGTATATGGGGATGACTCCGTTGCTTGCAATAATTATCTCATAAAAATGAGCATGCCAATACTCAGGACCTCCAGCACAACAACTGGTCAAACTTGCTGGTTCTGACTTCCACTGAGAACATATACAGACAACTGGTGGTGTAAGTAATTAAAAGAGACAGAGCTTATGTGGGTAAATGACATTTTGCCTCTCAAGTGTGTATCAACATACTGTAGAAATATCAAAGGTATGGAAATTATTTGGATGTTTAAAAAAAACGTGTATTTCTTTTGGATTGACCCTTGTAATTATATTTAAGGACCATATAGGTGAATTTGGATTCCTAGACAAAAGATTGGTACTATAAGGGGTCAACATAATGAACCATGATGATCTAAAAATATATTAATCATTTTTATAAATGGTTATATAATAATTATTCATAAGAAGTATTAATATGATTTTAAGACATAAGCACAAGAACATTTGCACTTATCCTCCATTCAACCCACATACAGAAGTTTTATCATGTGCCTTAAGGTAGTAAGAAACAGCAATGTGTAAACAAACAAGAAGTTGTAAATTTCAGAAAAATTTGTTACTTAGAACAACCTAATCCCATCGATTTTAATTTATGAATCTAGAAGATAGCACAACGAATCAAAAGACTTAGACCACAGGCAACTTAGATTTGCCAACATGAGCAACTGCCTAGTTTACTTACAGCCATTCTGCTTTTGATACTTAGGGACCAGAAAAAAAAGCATTTTATTTTCTATCAAATTTTTATCCTATTCATTATATTAGCATCAACTATTTTGAAATTAGCATTTATTTCTTTGCTTCTAAAGAACTAGAATTTTATTATATTTCATAGAAAATGTTTCAGCAGAAAACACAACTACATGTTAAATCCACAAGTTTATTTGAATAAAAAAACAGCATTTAACAACAAATGTCTTTTTTGTTCCTTTTCTTCTTCTTCTGAAATGTGAAAATGATGATTAATTTGTAAAGTAATGAAACAAGTGCAAGCAACAGTACAAAAATAATGTTTTAAATGCTTGTTTATTCATAGTACATCCTTTCATTTATTTACCAAAATGACATACTAACAAAAAATTAAGCATAACCCTCTGGTAAATTTGTTCTTTTGTCACAACAAACTTATGAGAATTTTATTACTATATTAAGAAAAATTCTTCTCACTTCTCAAACTCTTGAATAGGAAAGCAAGTTAACCCCAGAATCAATGTGCAATGATTCATACACTAATCCAAAGAAAGTTAACCCCAGAATCAATGTGCAATAATTCATACACTAAACCAAAGCAAGTTAACCCCAGAATCAATGCGCAATGATTCATACACTAAACCAAATGCATACCAATAATTTCACAATGCAAGTGCAAAATGTGTCCAAAAACCTCTTGCTTGTTGATAAAACAATGACGAAAAGAAATTAGAAACAGCACTCATATGATATGCATATATTACTATGATTCTAGTGAAAAGGGCAGCTGTGTGCCTACTAAGTATTGGAAAGCATTTATATAAAAACTAAAATTAAGAAGAATATTAGCATTTACTCATTCTTAAATCTCTTTATTATTAATTTCAACTAATTTGTCTTATTGAATGCCCCATTTCATTTTTTTCTTTATGCATATTAACTAATTTCACAGATTTATTGATTTTCCTGAATATTTGCAGAATAACCCCGTGTGTTATAATTTTTGATTTTTTCCGGTCCTTACAAAATTAGCAATAATGCAAATAATTGTTCACACATTTCGTTCAACTGCTCTGCTCTGAAGAACATTCATCGCAGCTGGTGGCTGCTCAACAGTGAATGCTGAGGCTCCTGGTTTCAGAATGCCACCTTTTTGCCACGCTATTTCTTCAATCGTGTTTCCAAGCAACCTTGTGTGGTCAAGACCCAAAGAAGTAATCCCAATCACAGAAACTTTCCTACAATCAGTAGAGATCAATTATTTGGGACAAATGTCACTCAAGGAAATACTTATACACACACACAAAACTTTCAATCAAGTTATCCATACTGCTTTAGGGCTATTCAACATCAAGGTAATTAGAGCCCTTAAATCAAAATCAGTCATTCATTAATTATGATATATAAACAAGGGTGAATCATTAATTGTACCAATTTAAGTGGAACAATCTCTTTTTAGAGAAAAGTTCTCTAGTTTTACATAGTTTTCTTTGTGTAAATAACTGATAATGAAGAAGGTTTAACTCTTATTTATTGTTTACTTCAATATTGCTATAAAATATCTCCTTAATGTGTGTTTTAAAATGACTTCTTACATTATGAATAAAAATTATATGTAGNCATGTCTTTTGTATCTCCTTCCTCAATTGTTTTTTTTTTTCAGTTATTTTACATGATAAATCAGAGTTTTATAAATTTTTATTATGGATATGAAATGAATTTTTTCCTTTTTGTGGGGTTTTACGGCTCATTGACATCGAGGTCATTAGAGCCCTAAAATTCTGTACAGATAGGTATAATGCAGTTATGCACTAAGGAGAGCCAACATGGCTCTCCCCATGTGTGGGACTTGCCAAATGACTCAACCATACTCACTAAAACCGCTCCTGAATTACAATATATCGAAACATTACGAAAATGAGGAAAATGAAAGATATCCTATCCCTAATAGCATCGGGATCGAAAAGAACAAGAGGTGACCAAGGAAGGTCAGGAAAGAGAAGGGAAGGAGTCTAGCACAAGTAAGTGGAAGTAATGCCAGACTCAGCTCGGGGCCCCGTGTTTGCCAAACACGTACTTACTAGATGTAAGTCCCCTGGGGGGATATGAAATGAAAAAGAGAGAATATATTAATATAATAATACATATATATGAGGTTAATGTTTGAATCCCATTACCTTTCAGAAATTCAAACCTAGACTATCAGGTAAGCAATCCAGCACTTGATTTACTAAGACACGCTGACTCCACCTGTTCTAAAATAAACACTACGATATAATAAATCCAATATTTTTAAATAAAATCCTTAAACTTATTTAATCCTTAGTCAAATCTGATGTTCCAAAATCTTCTGTCTGTTGCTTCCGAAATATCTGCAAGTATTAACTGTAGTTATGAGGTATAATTTTTGAGCATATATCTGACTTAGAATAACAATGGTACTGTGGAAGAATATGAAACAATGGGAATATTTTACATTAATTTTTATCTTAAAAGGCAAAGTATCAAATAAAAGGTCTGTTGAAATAATACTATTTATGTACGTAAAGAGAACCTTTTCCTGGTATTATTATTATTTTAAAGGTCAAGGAAACACTACAACTTAAAAATATTTAATGGTTGTCAACTTCTATATTTTTAATTATAAATTGTTTCAAAAAAAGAGGAAATACCACTGACTTATTTAATGCATACTGCATTTCACAAAATCAAATCCTTAATTGTAGAGAGGAATTAAATCTGCATAATCCCTTCCAAAGCAGGTAGGGAACACGCTATCGCAAAAAGTTTGTAGAACCAATTACTTACCTTAAAACATTAGTGCAGTCATATTGTCCACCAATACCAACTTCCACTATAGCCACATCCACTTTTTCACTTAAAAATACATTGAAGGCGATTACAGTAAGTAATTTAAAGTATGATGGAAGGTCATTGACACTTTCCTGAAAAATTTTAACAGTTTCCACCAAATTATGTGAATGAAAATCCATGAACTTGTATACTTTGTAAAAAGAGAAAGTAATGATACAAATTTTCATATAATTTACAAGAAAAATTGCATCGGATATTAGATGAGGAAAAATGTGAAAGAAACTATTCGCCATCTAAGTGTGAAAAGGTTCTTACTGACCCTATCATAGTCTCGAGAAAACTATGTTGAAGTTTGAAGTTGACAGAACTTTTATCTACAAAAAAGTATTTTCTTTAATACTTTATTAAATTTTCAACTTCACTTCACCTCATAAGTCATGTTTCTAATTGAATTTATTGAAAAATTATGACTTCTCATATTTATTTCAAAATATGCAATAATTAAGACTAAACATACATTTACTTTAAAGCAAGTTAGGTGCCAAGGATCACAAAACTCATTTGCACTAAACTTTCCCAACAATGCTAGCTTTAAGAAAATGCTTTTCTTAAAGAACTTTTTTCCATTGATATGTGACTTGGATTACCTAATAGAGAGGTCAGGGCATTTGCATTTAAGAATGCAGTCTATTACAAATTTTCAAAATTACTTATTTAATTATTCATTTTCACCATAAGACCACAAACCTTTCAGATTACTCTTGTGCAGTGTTTGGACTCATCTATCTCAATGTATTATACACATTGCAAAAATAACATGCCATAAAATTAAACTTGTCATACAGAAAAGAAAGAACATAAAAGATGACATTGCATATATTATGCATTTAGTTTGTAGTAGACAAGCCATAAATCTTGGAAAGGAATCTTGGAAGTAGTCTTATGAGGAGTGGGTGGTGGAAAAATTCCTAATCCTTTACACTACCACTAGAAATTCTGTTTAGTAGAAGTTAACACAATGAAAGAATGAAAGTTGTGGTGGAAATAACATATTGCAATTGAAAACTCTTCACAAGAGCACTTACAACATTGTTAAAATACATGGAATATTTTACAAAAATACATTGTAAAAATTAAAGCATCTGCAGTATAAATCTTGTAAAAGTAGAACAGTTATTTACCTTCAAATCATAACCTCAGACTATTTATCAAATGCATAGAGACAAGGATGGTCAGAAGCAATAATAACTTTTTAATCAAAAATGCAAGTTAGATCCTCAATAAACCAAGGTAGAGCATTCTTAAATTAGACACTTGCTCACAGCAAAGCGTGATTAAATGTTGTAAAGTTATAAATGCTGCAAGATTTTATGAAAAAGGTTCTTACCTTGGCAGCATTTAAAGCATTATATACATGCCAAAAATATTTTGAAAACTGTTCTTCAGACAATGGTTTTCCATTTATTCGAATCCGCTCTCTCACTGCCACTAAATGGGGGGAGGAGTAGAATCCAGTTTTTAAACCATGCTGACGAAGTATAGATTCGCATATGGCACATGTTGAACCTTTTCCTTTTGTCCCGGCTACATGTATAACGGACAAGCTGTCCAACTTTTCAGGAGTAACTCCTGATCTAAAACAAATAAAATCTTAATACAGTAAATAAAAAAAAAATTTCCACAATTTTTCGCAAAGATTTAATTTCAATTGTGAGCGTGCCTTTGGGTGAGCATGCCTTCAGGCAACCTTGCCCCAATCACCAGCTGCTATTTAAGTGAAGAACATGTTCAACAAAAATTATACATTAGTGAAGACATGTTAAAATATTTCCATTTTATTCACTATATGATTACTTCACTATGAGGAATTTCTGGAGAGTAGCATATAGAATGATATTTTATTAACAATATCTAAAATGTCTTGCTATCACAATAAAATTCAGTCACAAAACCTTCATACATAATTTGATCACTGAATTGGAATTTATTTTGAAGGTAAATTTTTTCTTCAACTGTGAGTTCAAGACCTTTTCCACACCTCTGCAATGGGAAAAACTTTAACTAATTATACAGGAAATAGAGAGTTGGTGCCAAGGAAGGTGGAATATCAGCATGGTATCAGACTATGGCTAAAAAGAGATATTCCTGTACAGCTAGACGCTCAAAAAGAGATTCACCACTAAATTCACAGACAAAAAAGAAGCTAATAGAAATTTTGAGAGAAAGAAAGTTGTTGCTACGATAACTTGCAAACTTACAATTCTATTTCATTTACATCTAAAAGACACATGAACTAACATGTAAAAGAAATTTGTATGCATTTAAAGTTTTATAAAATTAAATTCACAGCAAAATTTCTTGATTTTAGTTACTCTCTCAAAATTTATACTTTCTGGGTGAGCAAATTTTACATGGAGAAAAATGGATTCATTTTTGGAATCAGTACAGAAAACACCATTTCTGGACAATAAACCAGGTGCTATCTTTAAACAGAAGAAATCTCTAAAATTGCACACAATAACAGCCACAAATTATTACCTCTNAAATTGAGGAAATTACTGAGGGAAGCAATTACCTGATAATAATTTAAAAATAGCTTTTGTTTTCTGTTGTTAAGTTTTTGGACATCCCACCCCTATGGCTTATTTTGTTTTATTTATCTTATGCTGTATTATCGTAAACAATAATTTCTTTTCAATTTGCATTGAGAAATCTGTGTATAAATTGCTTAATGTTCTAGATTCGTAGATTATAGTATGTTTAGCTGAGTCTGGAACTCAGAAAATTAATGTGTTTATTTTTGATTTTATTTATCCCTCCCATGCACAGATGGCTATGATCATCTCTGTGGGAGGCAATGCACTTTGTAGCTGCAATTGTATTGCTTTTTGGGAAATAAATAAATACATAAATACATTTTCATTTCAAAATTATGGGTAAATTTCAGACTCTCCAAAAAAATATGACGTTACCAGCATTCGATTCCAAATAATGTTACTTTACACTAATGACGTAAATCTACTTCACAATATACTATAAAGAGCAAGAATGCTTGAAAATAAAAAATAAGGAAACAAATTCATGAAATATTGAAGCCAAGTTCAATGCAATGTTCACTCACAGAAGTTAAACACAAATGTTTACTCACCTCAATAAATATTTACATGTATCAGCCAATTTAGATTGTTGAACAGACGTGCTTCTCTTTCCCTCTTTCTCATAAGATTCTAATAGTGCTACATTCTTTTGAAGTGAATTTAAGGTTTTTATTGTTTCCTACACATAAAAACATTACACTAGTACAAGTGGACAAGTCCAGTTCATTTTAATATTTTTCTATTCTATTACTTAAGTTCAATTAAAATGAACAAATTAAATCACAATTCTCCATATTCAGTGTTGGAAGCGAAAAGGAATATAATTATAAGATAAACTATGGCCGAAAATTAATACATCCTTCTTGAGTATACATACATTTTCTACAAACAAACTGTCAATTTATGTAAGAGATATTCAAAGTCAAAGGTAATGATTATCGAAACCATAAAAAAAAATTAAAAAAGGAAAACACTGGTTCGGTTCGAAGAATACTAAGACTCCATTCGGGAATTAACGTCAATCATTACCTCATAGTGGTAAATCAAATTTGAATCGTCGTTTGACGTCAGCTTCGAAGAAAGATTGAGTGATAATTTGTTTTCTACCATCTCAACTCCTTTGGTAAGAAAAAAATGCCCAAGTCCGTAGATCTGAACTTCAACCTTGACGTAACATCAGCTGCAAAGAAACTCGTGTCCACNGCCCCCCCCCCCCCTTCCGATTTTTTGTGGATTAAAAATTCTACATTGTCCGCGAGTTGAAACTCTTTATTCCTCTTTTGGTTTACTAACACGTACGTGTATTTTAATTATGTTTCAGATTTCATTTACTTGGGTGATCCGTTCCTGTATGTAACCGTTGTGTGGTTCGGTTGACGCACCACGTTGAAGTATGTTAATTCGCTCATCAATAACCTGTCAACTGCCTATCTCCTTGTCAAAACCTTATTTCGGTAGGATGTAAAAGAGTTCAAATAGCTGACAGTAACTCTAATGTTTGATAAGAAGACGTGAAAGCACAGCTAACTAGACCTATTTTCATACGGGCAAGAAATCACGAGGAAAAAAAAAA